>JADRCD010204453.1:0-18416 GCA_019843815.1 Montemys delectorum | reverse complement strand
CAGCAGCAGCAGCAGCAGCAGCAGCAGCAGCAGCAGCAGCAGCAGCAGCAGCCATGGGAAGCACCACAACACAGCTGCAGCAGGTAAGAGGCCCTGCCTCACCAGGGTGGAAGGCAAGAAGCACTCCCAAAAGTTCTCTAGCATCTACACACACCCTATGGCACATGTACGGCCACACTCACACACACACATTTTAAATATATACATTTTTTCTTTATAGTTACTGAGCAGATACTGACTTGCTTTGCTTCCGCTGATAAAACTGTGCTCTTCAGAAATCTATTACAATGTCAAGTGTCTCAGTTTTAAAGTGTCCCTTTATTTAGTAAAATCATTAATTTATTTAGCAAATTACTGCCAATATCAGTGGGATCTAAAACAGCAAACGGAACTATTTTAATATTTATCTGTAATTGCTCTCAAGACATACCAAAACAAGTCAAGGCAAAATGGGCCTGTTAAAACTTTCAGATTCTCACAGGCCTATACATAGAAAAGTCCTACCAATTACCAGTTACAGCATCAATGGGCGTTGTAAATGTCGAGTAATTTTTAAAATGACATTTGGAAACCCAGATGAGTATTTGAAATACGTGGTTAAGGGCCAAGATAGGAAGTGAGAAGATAAGCATTTAATCATATATTTTAGCTATTTGCAAGTGATACCAAAGTCCCTGAACACACCGTAGCTGTACTTAGCTGAACAGTGATCCTGTCGGCTGCATCAACATAGTTCTATAGTTTTATGGTTCTTATGACACAACACACCATTTGACCCTAGAGTCGGGGACGAAATACCATTAGCCTTTCCAGGTTTCTAAGAAAACGTATGCTTTTGATGATCCTCAAGAGCTGGAAGATCCAGAAAGTCTGTGGGCAAACTCCTTGGGGGTTAGTTCTCTTTAGAGCATTGCTGCTCCAGCTCCGCAGAAGACTCTACAGAAACATTATTCTCCATACAGTCACCCTAATCCCTGCACTTGGGAGACAGCTATGAGGATCACCACAAATTCAGAGCCAGTATCCAGAGAGCTTCGTGCTATAAGACCATTTCAGAAAAAAAAAAAAAATCTATACTTGTACCATTCATTAATTCAACAAGCATTATTAAGCACCTACTATGTATACCCCAGTAGATGTACTACTAGTTCTACCCGCATTGATGATAAAGGCAGGAAGACATCTATAACATCCCTGAGGAACTACACCTACATGCGCGCGCACACGCACACGCACACGCACACACCCTGACCTGGCACATGCTGCTACGCCACCCTACTGCTACTGTCATCCTTTCAAAGGCCCACCTAACCTTGTTGCCTAGAGGGCAGACTATAGTATCTTACTCTACGTATCTAAAATTCAGCAAAATGTTCTCCAAACAAACAACCCCCCACAAAAAGACCAAAACAACAAACACAGGACAGCTCCTCCCTTCCCTGGGGTTTGTCAGCAGCATCACTGTTCGGCCAGCTCTATGGGCTCCCACCTCAGACTCACCTGTATCGGGGTCTTTGGTCTTTATTTGGGTACATTTCACTCTGGGAAAACAAACCCTCAACGTAATTGAATACTAAATGGGGAAAATAAAAGGACCATCGGCAGTCTCTAAAACTGGGAGCAGCACTGTGTTCAAGCAAAACACAAGCAACAAAAGGTGTAATGCCAGTTTGAAGAACAATGAACAATCTTTTCTATTATTAAAGCAAAGCTACTGCAAATTCCAAGTTTTCTTGCAGAGCAGAGCTGAACAAATGAAATTTATCTGGTCACATTCTAAGAGCCAGACCCCATGCTCACTGCTTCACACACTTCCAGCTGGCTCATTACCAACCCTTCAGAAGTGGGATTCACAGGAAACAGTCTGAGCAGGTTCAGTTATCAGATCAGGGTAAGAAGTTAATAAGCACTAAGCAGAGATTCAAATCTGAAGCTGTCACAGTCCAAAGTCTATTCTATTTTGACTAAACTCGATGTTTGTTGACATGGAAAATTACAAAGGTGTTTAGCTGATTTCCTGTAAGACATAATGTAGTACTCTAGAACAAACACTCTAGATCATAATGTAACAGTGCAACATGCACTCAAAACATCAAATCCATGGCCCCCAAGTCAGAAGCTCAACATGGAAAAACCCTCACTGATGCTCTTAGTTTCTAGGCAACAATTCTCCTTTTCAAGTCCACTAACATGTCAACATCCACGTGTATTTTTTGTTTAGCTCATAGGCAAACAGTAGTAACAATCAACTCACTATTAGATCAACATTCTTTACATCTAATTTTTACACAAAGGAGCATAACTGTGATGCCTGGACCCAAGATCTGGCTACTCATGAAAACTCAAGAATTAAAATAAATGAAGATGTCATATCAGTCCTTCAAAAGCCAGCTGGCTCCAGACTCATTATAGTGACAGACTGATTTTTCTGTCTCCAAGTAGTAGACTATTGCATTAAGATTATAATTTGTCAGGTATGATTATTTTAAATTTATATTTTGGAGTATTACATTTCTGTAATTTCCCATAAAATTATGACTCCCAATGAAGTATATATAAATGCAGTAAGATCTGTGCTGGTTTGAATGAGATGTTTTCATTGAATCTTGGGCACTTGAATACTTGGTCCCTAGATGGTGGGGTGGCTCTTTGGGAATGATTAGAAGATATGGCCTTGCTAGAGGAAGTATGTCACTGGGCATGGGCTTTGAGGTTTCGAAAAATTCATGCCATTTTGAGTTAGTTTTCTCTGCTTCCTGTTTGTGGTTCAAAATATGAGCTCTTGGCTGCTGCTCCAGCCTCCTGCTACTGCTACCTCTGTTCTACCATCATGTATTCTAACCTAGCCCCACATAAACTCTTTCTATAAGTTACCCTGTGATTTTTTTTATCACAGCAATATAAAAATTAGTAATATACCACTCAAAGTCCAAAGACAGAAACTAGTCTAGATTCAGTCTAAGTCCTAATTTCTAGCCCCTTCTAACAAATACTGTGCTTACACAGAGTAAGTTAGCTGAGTATTATAATGGCACAAACATGGACCTGGATATTCTCTAGAGGCCAACAAAGGAGGATCACTTAATCTTAGATGGGGAAATTAATATATACAGAGGATGAAGAACAGTCCCTGACATACAGACCAAAATGAATAAATAACAGCCAATATTCACTGCTGGTGTGCCAGATACGGTGCCAAATGCCTGCCATCCCAGCATTTGGAAGACAGAGGCAGCAGGACCAGGAGACAAGGTGACCCCCAGGTACAGAATGGATCTCAGGCCTGTGTAAGCTGTGTGAGCAAACAGACAGCCCTAATGACTCCTTGTGTGACAAGCTACACATAAAGTCTACCTTCAAAACCTAAGCCCCTCACCAAACGCCAGTTTGCGCTAAATTATGCTGAAGCTTCATAAATTAAATTATATTCACAGTACAGTCCACAGTACACTTTCAAAATGACAAATTTATGCTTAAAAAAAAAAAAGAGCTCTGAAGCAGTTTTTACACCATAACATTCAACCAAAATCCAGCTTCCAGAGTTAAAGGAAACCTACAGTGCTGTACATCATCACACAAACCAAGGTTAGAAGTTTTCTTACCCCAAAGTGGATTCCCTGCAGGCTGCCCCTCCTATCCTTGGAGTAGAGAACCATCAATATGTGTCTATGGATCTCTTCCATAGACATTTTTTCTATGGCTAGTTTTCAAATATTTCATATGCTGCAATACAACAGGTCCTCTTTTGTGTCTGGTTTCACTCATTTATTGTTTCTTACATTATCTTTGTTGCAATGTACAACAGAAATGTGTTCCTTTTGATGGCAGAATATTATTTAGCTTTATGGATGTAACATATTTTATCTGCCAATTACTAATTGATGAGTACTTGGATTGTTTCTCAGGTTTGCTATAGAATAGTGCATTTGTAAATTTTCTGACAAAGAACTCTTGGAACACTTCCTCATTTCTTTTGGGTAGAGGCATGTGAGTAAAGAGTGCTTATTCCTAGGAAAGTTTACATTCAAGTTTTAAAGCAGCATCTTATAAAACAGCTATGTGCCAATAACACTCCCAAAAGCAGTGTCAAAGTATTGTATTCTCTTCACAATACCAATACTAAGTACTAGCAGACTTTAATTATAGCCTTTCTAGTAACAGTATATCACTGTGGTTTAATATGCAGCTCCCTAATTATTAATGACATATTCTATATGAGAGACCTTTACCATGTTTCAGTATGTAAATATCTTTCCCAAGTCTATATCCTTTGAGCTTTTTTTTATTAGAATTCATTTTTTATTATTTTCTTTATTTATGTCATACGTTATCTCCTTTCCCAGTTCCCCTCAGAAAAAAATTAAAATAAAATAAAATAAACAAAAACAAAACCAAAACCAAACCTATGTTCCCTCTCCTTTCCCCCTGCTCACCACGCCACCCTCTCCTGCTTACTGGCCCTGGCATTCCCCTACACTGGGGCACAGAATCTTCACAGGGCCAAGGGCCTCTCCTCCCACTGATGACCAACTAGGCCATCCTCTGCTATACATATGCTGCTGGAGCCATTAGTCCCACCATGTGTACTCTGGTTGGTGGTTTAGTCTCTGGGAGCTCTGAGGGTTCTGGTTAGTTCATATTGTTGTTCGTCCTAAGGAGCTGCAAACCCTTCAGCTCACTGGATCCTTTCTCTAGCTCCTTCATTGGGGACCCTGTACTTAGTCCAATGGATGGCTGTGAGCCTCTACTTCTGTATTAGTCAGGTACTGTCAGAGCCTCTCAGGAGACAGCTATATCAGGCTCCTGTCATCCAGCACTTGCTGGCATCCACAATAGTGTCTAGATTTGATGATTGAATATGGGAAGGATTCCCAGGTGGAGCAGTCACTGGATTGTCCTTCCTTTAGTCTCTGCTCCATACTTTGTCTCTGCAACTCCTTCCATGGGTATTTTCTTCCCCCTTTTAAGAAGGAATGAAGTGTCCACATTTTGGTCTTCCTTCTTCTTGAGTTTCTGGGTTTGTGGATTGTACTTTGTGTATTCTGATCTTCTGGGCTAATAACCACTTATCAGAGAGTGCATACCATGTGTGTTCTTTTGTGATTGGGTTACCTCACCCTTTGAGCTTTCTTAAGTATCTTCTGCAATATTAAATGTTAAGATTTTTTTTGGATAAAATCCAATTTATACTTTTTTTTTCTTTCAAGGTTCATATGATCTTGGTGTAACCCAAGATCATTTATCTAGAAGTTTCACGGATTTAAATTTTACAATTAAGCACATAATCTATTTTAAGTTAATTTTTGTATATTATGTGATTTATAAACAAAATGCTTAAGACATTTTCCCTTAAGTCCACAGGCATCTAGCCATCTTAGAAGTACCTGCTGAGAATACCCCTTTCCCAATAAAATCTCCTGGCTCATCCCCCGAAAATGAACTAACCATAAGTATAAATGTTTATTTCTGAATTCTCAATTCTGATCACTGATCTAATATTAGGCCAATCATTTGTCCTGGTTATCATAGCAGTGTAGTCAGTTTTTAGAATGAGAATGATCGCTGGGCAGTGGTGGCACACATCTTTAATCCCAGCACTTGGGAGGCAGAGGCAGGTGGGTTTCTGAGTTTGAGGCCAGCCTGGTCTACAGAGTGAGTTCCAGGTCAGCCAGGGCTACACAGAGAAACTCTGTCTCAAAAAACAAAACAAAACAAAAAAATGAGAGTGATTAAGTCTCCAATTTTGTTCCTGTATCTTTTCATAAGTCTTTGGGACTGGCTTAACTGTTTCAACAAAACACAAATATTTAAAATCTAGGTATTAATATTCAGCCTTCTAACCTAGACACATATTCTGTTTGTTTAAATATTCAGATTTTGTGTACTATTTTATAGTCCATCCCTAAAACTTTAGATCTTTTTGATGCTACCACAAATGTTTCCTACTATTGTATGCCGGTTTCCTGAAACTGCACTCTTAATCTTGTCTGGGAAGAAAGCAGAAGCCGCTGGCTAGAGCACTTCTCCATAAATCTACACACCCTGTTATTTGTCTCCCTGTGTTAAAATTGAAGGAAAGAACTCTTTCCTTCCAGAATACTGTGTGGTGAGGATCCAGACCATTCCTACTTTCTTTTTCTTTTTTTCTTTTCTTTTCTTTTTTTTTTTTTTTTGAGACAGGGTTTCTCTGTGAAGCCCTGGCTGTCCTGGAACTCACTCTGTAGACCAGGCTGGCCTCAAACTCAGAAATCCGCCTGCCTCTGCCTCCCAAGTGCTGGGATTAAAGGCGTGAGCCACCACCCGGCCCATTCCTACTTTCTTAATGTCTTCTTCCTTCTTTTCCTCAACTGAACAGCTGAAATTATGCCTCTGTGAAGACTTCTTTACCTCATTCTTCCTCTTCAACTCAGCTGGGCCTGTCCAGGGCCTATTCACTTTCACGGGCAAATCACTTTTTAAAAAGCTATCTGTAGGCTATTTAATCCACGGGTGATTCAAATCTGGCATCTATTGAAAACAGTCCATGAAACAGGGCTATCGAAGCTACCGATGACATCTAGTTTCTAAATTAATCCAATGGCTTCATCTCTACTCACATTTCTCCGCCTCTCAGCCAACCTCAATGCAGTTGGCGCTCGTCGCAATGAAACACTTGCTAGTCTGGCAGGATAAGCACTCTGCATTCTCCATCTCCCTCCAACCATTCTGGTTGTCCTTAGCCTCCACTCTAAGGCTTCTACTTCCCAACTTCGAGTCCTTGAGACTCAATTTAGACATTTTTTTCTTTATAGTCTTTTCTTCAATATTTTCATCAGTTACTGTTTCCAATTTGCCAACAGTCTAAAAATCTTCAACTCTTCCTCTAAGACATAAATATCCCCTCAAGATGTGTGGACTGTCTTACGGTAAAGTTCAGAACACAGACTTCATAATTTAAAATGAACAAAAGAGAACTTGTAAATTCATCATTGCTCTTTTACCAAAATAACATCCCAATCATCCAATAATGGCAACACCACCAATATCCTTACACTCTTTCTCCTCTCAAGTTCCACATCAAACATCATGGCTTCCTGTTTTTAACTAAACAATCTTACCACTCCTCTCCCTGTGGCTGCCTCTCTCTAATCTAAGCCCCTGCTGCTTCCCAGGCGGGCTCCTGCATATACACTGACCAATCTGCTCACCTTTCCCAGGACTCTTTTTAACTTAAAAAGTTATTGGGGGGCGGGGCACTAAAGAGATGGCTCAGCATTTCAGAGCACTCTGGCTGTTCTTCCAGATGTGCTAAGTTCAACCACATGGTGGCTCATAACCATCTGTAATAAAATTTGAATCCCTCCTCCAGAGTGCATGAAGAGTGCATGTGTGTGTGTGTGTGTGTGTGTGTGTGTGTGTGTGTCTGCGTGCGCACACATACACATATGTATGTATATGATAATAAATATTTTTTTAAAAGTTATGAGTGGTCTTTAAAAATAGAATTTAGATGTTACCCCTCTGAATAAAAATTTATAGGTTCTCATTAAAATCCCAACTTCCTAGAGTAACTGGCCCCTTCCTTATTCCTCTTTTGTCCATTAATGCTCCAGCTTCTCATCTTAAACACATAATCTCGTCATAGCTTCAGATCGGTCACACAGTTCCCTTGATATGCAGCCTCACTGGCGCCCCATCCCTATCACTGTCTGCCCACACCTTCACTGAGATGTGTTCCCACTCACTGCCTTCTTACCAATGGTCCTCTGTGTGCACACAGTTCCTTCCAATATTATTAGATACAACACACTGTGGCAGAGATCTTTCACCACTCCATTAAAGCCATGGCAGTAGATAGTGACAAGGAAATACTATATAAAATTGATTTGAGATTGGCTCCTTCCAGTCTGTCTGGGCCAGTGCCCTAAGCAGACCTTGGGCGCAAATTCCACAGCCAGTCCCACAACCCCCAGAGGAAGCTCCACTCCCAGGAGCAGAGGTGAGGAGGACACAACATCTGTCCCAACACTAGGAGTAACTGGGACCAGCAGGCCCAAAGCACACAGGAACTCCGACAGCCCAGTGGCTCGGGTCCCTTCGGGTCTGTCTGGGCTGTTGCCCTGAGCAGACCTTGGGTGCAAACTCTGCAGCCAGTCCCACAACACTCAGAGGAAGCTGATGCACTCCCAGGTGCTCTAATAAGCCCAGGATCACAGGATCCCAGAATCACGGATCACAGAGAAAGCTTGACTCTGAAGAGTTCTGACATAACCGAGATCACAAGGACAGGCTCCAGTCAGATTTAGCAAGGGCAGGTAGCACTAGAGATGATGGGGGGCAAGCGTAAGAAAATAAGCAACACAAACCAAGGTTACTTGGCATCATCAGAACCTAATTCTCCCACCATAGCAAGCCCTGGACACACCATCACACCAGAAAAGCAAGATTCAGATCTAAAATCACTTCTCATAATGATACATGACTTTAAGAAAGACATAAATAACTCCCTCAAAGAAATACAGGAGAGGTCTGTCGAGGTGGCTCAGCGGGTAAGAGCACTAACTGCTCTCCCGAAGGTCCTGAGTTTGGATCCCAGCAACCATATGGTGGATCACAACCACCCATAATGAGATCTGACACCCTCTTCTGGTATGTCTGAAGACAGCTACAGTGAATTACGCTGGAGCGAGCTGGACCAGAGCGAGCGGGGCTGGAGCGAGCGGGGCTGGAGCGAGCGGGGCTGGAGCGAGTGGGGCGGCAGAAGTCCTGCGTTCAATTCCAAGTAGCTACACACATGATGGCTCATTACCATCTGTACAGCTACAGTGTACTCACACACATAAATAAAATCTTAAATAAATAAATAAATAAATAAATAAATAAATGAATACAGGAGAACACAGATAAACAGCTAGAAGCCCTTCAAGAGGAAACACAAAAATCCCTTAAAGAACTACAGGAAAACACAATCAAACAGGTGAAGGAAATGAACAAAACCATCCAGAATCTAAAAATAGAAATAGAAACAATAAAGGAATCAGAAAGAGAGACAACCCTGGGAGATACAAAACCTAGGAAAGAAATCAGGAGTCATGGAAGCAAGCATCGTCAACAGAATACAAGAGATAGAAGAGAGAATCTCAGGGGCAGAAGACACTATAGAAAACATTGACACAACAGTAAAAGAAGATGCAAAAAGCAAAAAGCTCCTAACTCAAAACATCCAGGAAATCCAGGACACAATGAGAAGACCAAACCTAAGGATAATAGGTATAGAAGAGAGTGAAGACTTCCAGTGTAATGGGCCAGTAATTATCTTCAACAAAATTATAGAAGAAAACTTCCCTAACCTAAAGAAAAGAGATGCCCAGGAACATACAAGAAGCCTACAGAACAACAAATAGACCGGACCAGAAAAGAAATTCCTCCCATCACATAATAATCACACCAAATGCACTAAACAAAGAAAGAATTTTAAAAGCAGTAAGGGAAAAAGGTCAAGTAACATATAAAGGCAGGCCTATCAGAATTTCACCAGACTTCTCACCAGAGACTATGAAAGCTAGAAGATCCTGGGAAGATATTATACAGACCCTACAAGAACACAAATGCCAGCCCAGGCTACTATACCTAGCAAAACTCTCAATTACCATCGATGGAGAAAACAAGATATTCCATGACAAAACAAAATTTACACAACATCTTTCCACAAATCCAGCCCTACAAAGGATAATAGATGGAAAACACCAACATAAGGAGCAAAACTACACCCTAGAAGAAGCAAGAAAGTAATCTTTCAACAAACCCACACAAACCAAATTCCACCTCTAACAAAAACAATAGGAAGTAACAATTACTTTTTCTTCATATCTCTTAATATGAAAATTAATATTACCAACATATAATTAGAAATTTGTTGATTGTCATCCAATAGTCTCTCTAATTTGGTAATTGGAGGAATAGATCCAATATTGTACAATCTATATACCCTTTCAGCTTGTTTGTACATGACAGTGTCTTGCTGTGTACCACATAATGGTCTTTAAATCTTGCTTATCCTATCTCAGCTTCTCTATTAGTAAGAATGTTTATTTCATGTTTTTACACTATACTATGGTTTTCAGAACAGCTTACATATTCCAAAAGTATTTATACAGCCAAAAGAAAGGTAGACAATTAACTTGGGAGGTGGCTTGTAAAGAACAACAAAGAGTGAGACTGAATGCTTTGCTCAGCCAGACGTTTGTAACTCTTGTATCAAGTTTGAAGAAGAGGACTTTATAACTTACTCTTTCTCGGAGATGAATGCTTTTCCAAATTATCACAGCCAATGAACAAAATTCTTACCCTTACCTAATGTCTGTGCCACCCTCCAAGCAGAACCATTGTTCAGTGAAACAGTTGGTGAATGACTTTATGGATAGACCATCTTAATACACACACCATTTCTTAAATGAATGTAACCTGTTCTCTGTGGGCTGAGAATAAAGTCACTCACTCAAGTCAAATAGCTTTGACCACAGCAGGGAGTCTATATCCAAAAATCGGGCCTACAATTTATTCCTTGGCACAGCAAAACTATCAACTCTCAGCTTAGCTAAGATGGAAGTAAAATCCTTTGGTGATGTGAGGGTCATTGAAGTATAGCCTTATTACAATGAACTCCAATGTCTAAAAATTGTTCTTATTTTGGGCCTGTACCACAGTAAAAGCCAAGATTTTAAGCTCTTCTAAATACAAAACAGATAAACAAACAAAAAGACTTTATACATATGTTCACTAAAAAAAATACTAGTAGTGATGTATTATTTTAAAATATACAGTTAATATGTTTGGAGTTATTTAAAATTTATATTGAGAAAAACGTATGTATTTTCAGTATTGTTGTAGACAAGCATCTACATAGGACTGTTAAAATGATTGTTGTTTTATATCAAACAACTTTTATAATACTCATTTTTATTGTTATAATAGTTTATAAATTTTAAAGAATAAAAAAAATAAAGGGCTATGGATAGTCAAAATTTTACATTTACCATATGGTCTGGAGTATTTAATAAATCTTGAATTAATGGATGATTAAAAAATAAAAAATAAAAAAAATTGATTTGAGAAAGATGCCACTTTAGTATTTCACACCAATAAGACTGTGCTAACCTAGGAAGCCTCTTGAGCTTTGCCAGGCTAGGACAGGCCAGCAGTATCAAACTAAATGTGAAAATGTTGCTTAACTATGTTTTCTAAGCAGATGGCCAATGTGTCCCACAGAACCCCAAAGGATTCAACAATTCAAAAAATATACTAACAAAATCTGACTTTGTCCTTTAACAAAACAGACTTCAAATTAAATATATGATAATTCTTGAAACAAAACAGAAAAGAGATATATAATTTTTTTAAAAGCCCAAGTCCTGTAACTTACCAATCTTAAAGGAATATGTAGGTGATTAGCTTCTACCAGACAAATTTCTTCTACAGAGGTAACAGTGAAGGACTGACTGAAGACAGACCTGTCACAGTGTCCTGGTTACTTGTCCCTGGCTGTGATTAAAACACCATGACCACGGCCACTTCCAAAAGGAAGCCTTTAATTGGGCTGTTTCAAAGGGTTATGTTCATGACAGCAGAGCAATGGCATGCACAGGAGTAACGGAGAGTTCACATCTTGATCCACGAGGAGGCAGAGAGAGACTCTGGGCAAAGGGTCTTCTAAAACCTCAAAGCTCATTTCCAATGACACATCTCCTCCAAAAAAGTCATCTCTCCTAATCCTTCCCTAACAGTTCTACCAACTGGGAACCAAGTATCCAGACACATGAGTCTAAGGGGGCAATTCTCTTTCAAGCCACCAAACAGAGGGACATGCAGAACATGCAGCCTACAAAAGGACAAAGACTGGAAGCCAGGCTGCATTTTCTCATTTTAAACACTCACTGGCCAGACTTCTTGAAGAACTCATACAGTCTTCTATTTGTCATCGCAGCAGTATAGGCTTAGGTTTTCCCTCCTTAAACCACTCAAAGAATGCAAAGAAACCAACTCAAGTGTTAGAACAGTGAGGCAGCACACACAACACGTTCTTACGGGTATGGTTGGACAGAGTAGCCACCGTGGAAAAAAGGCAATCATTTCAATTAGAAATCCAGAAAACCCAACCCAGCCACTTCAGGGTGGTGATTCAGGTGAACTGACTGTCAAGGTCACAAAACTGGCTGAGGCCAGCTTTTGGTTTAGTGCTTCTTGTATCTTTTCTACTCTGTCACAATGCTCGCAGTAAGTTCTCAAAACATTAAAATGCTGGACATGAAGGCAGGGCGCCAACTAGCATGACATGAATTCCCAAAGTAAGCATGACACTGTATGCAGATGCCAGCTGAGACTTCTGTCATAACAGTGCTTGGAAAATGTCTAATTAACTCAAGTGTGTACTTTTACTCTTTAGATAGTGATTCAGAAATTACAAAAATAAAAATCCAATGACTTGAGAGTATCAAACTTCACATTTTATTAAGTTTCTAATATGTGATGCAAAAATAAGGTTATAGTTTTAATATCTAATGCATAAATAAGGCTACCGTTCCACTTCAGACATTTTATGAGTTAACAGATTTTGTAACTAACTCAAGCAAGTTTCAAGAGAAAAACTGGTTTATATTTCATTGTGCTACTCTCCTCCCATTAAGTCTATGTATCTTACTCAAATATTCTACCAGCTATTGCTCAACACACAGATCTAAAGCTTTTTAGATTCGTCAAAAGGGCGCACTGCTGGCAAACATTAATAAAAGGACAGTTAGTACTCCAAAGCTTTATCACAAAATCACACATTCAGGTCTGTGCAGGTTTTGACATTTCCCAGATAAAGATGAGGTCTCATTTTTTGCTAAAGTGAAAGCTAAGAAGATATACTGATTAATGTGGTAAATAATATATACTTTTCTTATTCTTTGAAAAATAAATTGCTTCTGTAAAGTTAATTTTAAAGTTATAACACTGAAAATCTTTAACAGATGGAAAAGTTGATAATTAATTACTATAGGTCAGATCTTCCATTCCTACTCTGGGACAAAATGTCACAAACTATTTATCTCCTCCTCCTGGTCTATTGACACTATCTTCAACAACAAAACCTTTATCCCTAAATAGGTTTTCTCTGCTATTCCAGGTCAGCCTCAGCTGCAAAGGGAGACCCTGTGTCAAGAAACAAACACTTGGGTGCTAGAAAGATTGCTCGGTGGTTAAGAGCACTGGTTGTTCTTCCAGAAGCCCTGGGAGCAAATCTCAACATCTGTATAGTAGTTCACAACAGTGTCTAACTCAAGTTCCCTGGGGGGCTGGGGAGCCTGTCCGGATTTGACATACTCTTCTCACTTCTATGGACACCAGGCATGCTCATGGTACACAAACACATATACTAATAATAGAACACTTGTATACACAAGATAAATATATATTTTTTAAAGTAACAAATACTAACAAGTGTAATGATAGCCTTTAAGATGTCTGACAGAGGGCTGGAGAGATGGCTCAGTGGTTAAGAGCACCGACTGCTCTTCCAGAGGTCCTGAGTTCAATTCCCAGCAACCACATGGTGGCTCACAACCATCTGTAATGAGATTGACGCCCTCCTCTGGTGAGTCTGAAGACAGCTACAGTGTACTCATATAAATAAAATAAATAAATTTAAAAAAAAAAAAGCTGTCTGACAGAATAATATAAAACTGTGTCAGTTTGTACCCAGGAAAGCAACCACAAGAATCTACCTCTCTCTGAAGTGACTGTTTTGAGACATCATTATAAGTTAAACTCTTCACTATTCAAAAGAAAGACTACATATAACTCGAAAGCAAGCAAATCCAAGTCTGAATGACTTGACTCCAGTGAAGAAGCAGCTTCAAGGTGGCAGGGAAGGAAGGACATTCACTATCACTTAACCTCTCTGCCTCCAAGCTCCTTGTTGAGAAGAATGATGCCCACTCCACAGGGCTGTGCAGGGATCACATGAGCCCCTGCATGAGAACGACCTGCCTGGTAAAATGAGCCCACTGGGCACTCAACGCCAGCTCCTTCCTCCTTCAGCTCCAGGCCCTCTGTTCTTTGTTCTCTACTCTCATTTCTCCAGATGACTCAGCCCTCTCTCATGACTTTTATTAACAAATGTTGAAAAATACTGGACCAATCAAGGTCCTAATGTGTATGTAGAACAGTCTCCTCCCTGCCCTCGATATACGTGAGGAAGAGACCACCAACATAGGAACAGAACCAACTTTCACCATAAATAAAAAGCCTGTTTCCTTGATGAAGGTGAGCAGCATCCCAAAGGCCTGGATCAGACCCTGTGCTGCCCCTCTCCTAATTGGAGTGATGTCCAACAAGAATCCTTGCCACCATCTCTCCCATCCAAATTATGCCAAATAGGCCACACTTAACCAAGGTTGCCTTCAGAATAACTCCTGTAACTCTAGTCATTTCCTGTCTCCTGTCAGAGTCCAGGCCAGGTCTCAAATCTCAACAACACAGGCCTTTTGAGCCAGACAGTTGTTACATAGGCTATCCCATGCACTCTGGGCTACTAAATAGTATCTCTAGTGTTTATCCACTACATGCCAGCAAAACCATTCCCTCCCCCATTTTATAACAACCCAGAGTATCTTTAGCCATTGACAATGACGGGAGAGTATAAACCACTCCCCATATACTGTCCTCTCTCACTCTGTTTCTTGCTGTTCTTAAATATTTTATTATTTAAAAGGTAATGTATGGGCAGTTGTGAGGCATATGTCATAACTGGTCTCCAGAGGTCAGGAGATAACTTAGGGGAGTCAGTTCTTCCCCTCCCACCATGTGGGTCCTGGGGATCAAGCAACCATTAGGCTCAGCAGCAGATACCTTACCCACAGAGCCATGTCACCAGCTCCATGACCCCAAGCTTTGTGTTACTGGCCCAGTCCCTCACCATTTCCTATCTTTGATACAAAATCAGCCCCAGGATAACCAACCTCCGCTCCATCACTGACAAAAGCCTCCTAGGGTACTGCTTTTACAAATCACTTCTTTCAAACACCCTTCACAGTTGAGCAAGACTTGCTCATCTGGACTCAATCACGTACTGTCCCACAAGGCACGTCACACAGGAAAGTAGGAAGAACCCCAGCTGCTCTTCAGAAGGACCTACCCTTATGTTCCATTCTAGTGTTGTCATCTGGTCTGGGTGTCCCTTACCCCAGCACCCATGCCAGACTTCTGTAAGAGCCTCCTTCCCTATCCTCTATGCTCTCTACCACTCAAAGCCAAAAAGTTCCAATGCTTCTCCACTGCTGCCTACTGAAATATGTATGAAAACGCCTGCCTTTAGTAACAGGACCTCTTCCTAACTCTGTTTTATTATCGCCAAACATATTTTAGTTTAGGTAAAAAAATCTTACTATCTACTAGTCCTTGAAAATGCTCGGAGGTGGTCACTTTGGTCATATTTTTCCCCTGCCTGGAAGCCCATCTTCCGTCCCCATCCCAAATCCATCTGAACTGTGTCCTGTTTTTAATCTCCTTTGTGCTTGTGAACACAATGCGTCTCTCCCAGGTACACTTTTCTTTACACCTGAATGGTCCTGTAATTTACAAAGCCCTCAGAGCACCTTGTGCTTCTGTTGACTCCCTCCAATATCTAGCTCAACAAAGGGAAGAGAACTCTGCTATGTTTGAGTTACCCCAAATGCTTCTCACTGAAAGCCATGGAAGGCTGTTTTCAGAAAATCTCAAACTCCCATAAGAGAAACTAAATCCACATTCCCCTTCTGTCTCACATTTCTATGTCTTAGGCCAAATTTTAAGTAAGCTGCCTTCAAGATTCCAGATTGCTATTCAGTACAGGTTGGCTATCCTTTATCAGCAATGCTTGAAACTAAAGTGTTCTGAATTTCAATCCCCCCCACCCCCCCAGATTTGGGATGGTTTGTGTATACTGAATGAGATATCTTGAGGGTGGGATCCAAGTTTAAGGAGATCTCCTTACATCTCATATGCACCATAGTCCCACAGTTTGAAAGTAAATTTTTTAAAAAAATGATAATTCTGAACAGGAAAGTTTCATAATATGGAATTTTCCATTTGTGCTATTTTGGCCCTCAAAGTTTTCAATTTAGGAATATTACAGATATCTTGATCAGGTATACTCAACCTGAACATATTACAGTGCAAGTCTTGCTTCAGGGAATTCCTACAGTTTCCAACAAGTAATTGAATCCCAAATATTTAAGCTATTTAAGCTATCTATGCACAAAGACAATAGAAAGTTATTTTCAAATACCAATACAATTGAGTAAAATATAAAAATAAGTTGTATTCAATTGAACATATCTCAGTTGGAGGTTAACGAACGCTGATTTCTATGCCCTAAACAACAATATGTTTAAACACCCTAAAGTCTTGTGCACCATTAGAATGACAAAGTCATTTTCTGCCAACCCTGAACCCCAAAGACATAAGCTAAAACAGAATAGGGGGCTTCTCCTTGATCTTAAGTCCTTGAGGACATGTTTATTTCCATGATAAATGAGCATGTTTTGACCAGAACTTGTAGGTTTTGTACCAACTCCACTAAACACTAGCCTACCACATCATTTAACTCACCAGCAAACTTTCGGGCTGTTTTGTGTGAACCCAAGCTAAACCTGGTTTCCGCATTGTAAGAGGGGCCATGAAAACAAAAAACAGTGAATCCACACAGAATCTGAATAGCTTCAAAAGCCTAAATTAATAGTCACTATGCTGCCCTTTTCAGCAGCACAGATCTGAGACTTACTCCTTCACTGGTACCTAAAACATTCACCTTTCCCCACCACACCCCAGGTTAAAAAAAAAAAAAAAGACAATACGAAACAAAAACAAAGAGAGAAAGAACTCATTCCCTAAACCACAGGAGGTACTCGGGTATTTTCTATATCCAAAGAGTGTGTAGAAATTTTTATATCACAAGGGGTTTTGTTAGAAGAAAACTGACTTTCACTCTAAGATGGGCCTCCAAGAACTCGAGTTGAAGAGGCAGAGTGCTGGCCCCAGTCACATTTCTATTGAACAGGAGACTACAGTAAAAGCCTGGAGACTCTTGGCCCAGCCCACACCCCCATCCCAGCACTTGAGCAGTTGAGGGAGCAACAGGACCCTGAGTTCAAGGCAAGTCTGGGATATAAAGCAAGAAGCTGTCTCAAAACAAAGTAAAATAAAACCTCTGACCCAATTTTCTGCTTCCACTACATTATATCCACTTCCACGTCCATGTGTATGGCGATTCAGATAACTGGCTTGGGATCAATAGTAGGATGAAAACTTAAAACGGTTCCTTTCCCCCATGCAGTTTAAACAGCCTCTTGCTATAGCAGCTATGAATCATTAAACAGCAGCGTTAATGCTCATCACAAATATGAGCACTTCTACTAAGTCTCCTATAAAAACAGACGACAAAGAAGGTTTAAACTAACTGTGCTTGCTGCTACGCGGCAGAGCTACAGATTGAGGAGAATATCCACCTTCCGAATCCAGCTGTTCAATATATCCCCAACCAAATCCACAAGCTCCACCAACTATTCACGGAAAGCCCACGAGAAGACACGGTCCACGGTCCATCGGCCACCCATTCTACGAACAAGTTCTTTTCACATCTATCTACATGCCAAGTATTAGCCAGAAATCCAAATTTCTTAGTCTCCCCTAAGAACACAGCTTCCTTAAATTAAAAAAAAAAAAACAAGCAAACAAACAAACAAAAAAACAAACAACCTACTTCTTGGATGACTTATGCTTAACAAAACTCACTTCATCATCGAGTCTGCTCGGCTCCCTCAAAAAAAAAAAAAAAAAAAAATTCATGTAACTTTCCTATTGTGCGGGAGCCGAAGAGAGCTACGTGAATGTAGGCATCCACAGCAGAAGCTAGGATTCACACACACACCCGAGAGCCTCCCCGGGAAGTTGCTCCGGCGGTGCACAGGCTGACCGAGGGATGTAGGCTAAGGCTCCGCGGACCCCCGCCCCCACCCGCAGGGCGCCCCCTCCCCCTGCCGGGGTCCCCCGAGCACCCGCACCTGCGGCCTCTGCCGGCCACCGGGGAGCCCCTGGGGGAACCTGCCCTTCTGGAAACGTCGCCGTCGCCCGCTCCCGCTGCCCGCTGCCCGCGGCCCGCGCGGCCGGGGACGCCCCGGTACCTGGAGGACCACGTCGTTGGGCAGCTGCGCGGCCCGGAACAGCTCGAGCACTCGCCCGTTGACCACCACCTTCTTGGTGCTCTCGATGTCGCAGTAGGAGAAGAGATCCGAGTAGTATTTCTGCTCGGCGTCGCTCAGCGTCAAGCCTTCCATCTTCGCCTCGGCCCGGCGGCCGCCCCGCCCCGCATGCACCACCCGGGCGCCGGCCCCGCGACCCGGGGCGGCCGGCGGGACGCT
>JADRCD010204451.1:4270-25303 GCA_019843815.1 Montemys delectorum | reverse complement strand
AGGAAGGAAGGAAGGAAGGAAGGAAGGAAGGAAAGAAGGAAAGAAAGCAATGGGAATAGAAGCTGCAGTGCCCAGGATTTACAACAAAAATGTGAGCAGTAATAATCAGTTCGACTCTACCTCTCCTGGATACCTGCTATGTGTTATTCTGCAGTGTCTATTTCTGCAAGCCAAGCGTCATCGCCCATCTGGATGTGCTAGAGCTCCACTCAGACCCCTAGCACCTCAATCTCCTTTCGAAATCCTACTCATCCTCACCCTGCTTATTCCTAGTACTGTTTTTGACTTCCTATTGGTAGATTTCCAAGTCTCTAAGAGGGAGTGCAGTTTCTGCTCCATTGAAAACTAATTATATCAAAGCAGCACTCTCCAAAATGTTCCTATTAATACATAGGAATGATAATAATCAAGAGAACGTCCTTATGCTCCAGGAGTTCAGGGACTGCTTTTATAAACAACACTAAGCAGATGTCTATATCCCAAGACTATTTGGCATTTTAAGCATAAATGGTTGCATTATGTTTCTGTAATGTAAATGGGGAAAAAAAGAAAAGAAGGAAGAAGGAAGTAAGGAATGAGAGAGAGAAAGAGAGGGAGGAAGAAAGGGGGGAAGGTAAACTGTTTGCAACAAGAAATGTTTCTGGTCCCCTGGAGCCTCTAAATGAGTTTTCTGAGAAGATGGGTGGAAAAGGGCTTCAAGGGTAAGAGAAAGCATGTTCCTGTGGCAGAACAACATTGGGTTCTTGACCTTGGCCTCCCAACCTCAGCTTAGCCATGTTCTAGCCATATGATTTAAATTGCTCATTTAATTCTTTGCTTTAAATTCTGATTCATGTGTAACAATTATATGTATTTGCACACATTGTTGTTCACACATGAACAGAGTATACTGGTCAAATCAAGGACTCTTCATCTACTCATTTCTTTATATAGAGAGTCTTTGACTTCCTCTCTTCTCCTTCTCTATAAACATTAGAACATATCCCCACTTACTACCATTGCTACCACCACTACCATCACTGCCATCAACAACACCGTCCTCACCAACCACCACCACCATCAACAACACCATCACCATCAACAACATCACCATCACCATTACTACCACCATCACAATACTGTGCTGGAACCTAGGACCTCACACATTCTGGGAGAGCACTCCACCATTGACCTATAACTCCAGCCCTCTTTTGACTTTTTTTATTTTGAGATTGGTCTCATTGTGTTATGCAGGCTGGTCTTGCATTCATGCTGTAACAGAGGGAGGCTTTGAATATGTGATCCTTCTGGGAAAAGCCCCTTTAGCAGCTAGAATTACAAAACAGCTGGACTTATGGGCCTGCATCACTAGGCATCTCTAGAACTTTGGCCTTATCCCCTCTCCCAAGTCCTTCCCACTACTCTACATTCAGATTGATGTTTATCTCCCACAGATGAGAGAACACGTAGTTTCTTCAGCTTTAAACTGGGAATAAAACTAGCTCCTCCCAAGGGTCATTGTTAAAATTTAATTTAAAAAATTAGAAGCATGAAATCCAGACAGTATGTTTTCAGGAAATAAAGCTTAAACATAAAATGGTCGCAGGCCACTAATGTATTTTTCCCTATTTTTCTTTGTTAGCCTATTTTAGTACTTTATGCCATTTTAACATGACATCTCTAAGAGTAGACCATCATTAAAGCTCTGTTAAATAAATAAATGAACAAGAAGCTTTATTAAATTGCTAAATGGGTAGTTAATTAAACCATAACAGGGTTAGCACCAGGCCATGTATGCAAACACTGGGAAGAATGGCGCCGTGATTATGTTGAACAGGATGCATTTTGTCTTTGCTAGGCATTCTTTCTGCGATCGCCACCATCTTTTCTTAGCTGGACGCTTTTCTGCAACTGTGTTACTCCCAGAATGAGGGCAGAATTTGCATGAGCTACGTTTTGCTACCAAGGACTGAATGTATTTAGACTGTTTGAATAGGACTTTCTAACAGTTATATGGGCTATGCAGCCCTATCTCCCCTCCCAGACAATTGCCAGTACAATCAGTTCAAGGGCTATGAGAATAGCTTTGGCTCCTTGGGTGTGTGCTGGTTTGTAAGTAAGTTGTTGTGCTACGATGATTTTTTTTTTTCTGGTTCAGCACTGAACACTGAGCATGTGACTGTCAGAAGGAAATTCACACAAATAAGGCCTTGGGCGAGAGAGCCCGCATGCTGGCTCAGAGCAAGTACTGCACTTGCCCAAAGAGAACCATTTGAGTCCTTTACCAATGGATGGCCCAAGCAGGATATAACTTGGTCTATATTCGCTTTAAGTTTGAATGGGTAATGAAATAGTGCTCCAGCACACAGGAACAGAGTGGCCGAGGCCACCTCCTCCTCCCTCCACTTCCTGCTATTGCTTTAACCATTGGGTTTATTAATAAAAACATGTTTCTAGTGATTCCAGAATTTTTATGCCCTATATAAAGAGCTCAGGATAACATAACAAAGTGTGTAGAAACCCTTTAAGTATTGATAGTTCTCCTGAAGTGGTTAATGCCAGACCTATTTGTTATTATTTGTTAAGTTACTGTTTGTTACTATTTGTTACTATTACTATTTGTGAGGTCATAACATGGAAGGAAAAAAAAACTCTTGAAAATATGTTGGTGTTTAGAAAAAGCTTTTGAATCCAAATGTTCTGCATCGCTTTCCTTTAGGTATCTAATTTGGAGGTGGTGGAGAACAGTCTGAATGTGGTTGATGTATTCATCTTCCCACTGGAGAGGATGTGAGCAGGAAATTTGTTTTAACATGCTATCTAGCTAGGGCATCCTAGAAACGACAGCGCCAGCCACGTTAAGTTGCAAAGTTATTCCATCTTTTCAATTATTTTTCCCATTATCATGCAGAGTAATTCCAGTGACTTTAACGTATTTTGCTTGGCAAATTTGGGTAGACTCTCTTGCTAAGCACTGAGAATACATTATAGAATAAGGAACAGTCTCCAGCTGATAGCTTTTGAGGCTAATGGACAAGACTACCACAGAAACACTTTTTATGAGCTCTGAAGATACAGATGAAGAATAATTAATTCTCCCTGGTGACCAGAAAGAATTGGAGAGAGGAGATAAAGTAGTGCTGAGAGAGCCTTAAGGAATGGAGAGGAACATGTTCATGGCCATTCTCAAGTGACCAGCACAATTGGAGGTCACTGGCCATTCCAGAGTACGATAAGCAGTCTGGTGTAACCAAAATGGAATAGTAGACATGGTAGGAGCAGCCTGAGAGTTAGCTAAAGCTAGAACCCTAAAATCTTGATAAGTGCAGGAGGTAAAAACTACCCCTGCATTACATGTGGCTTCCACTGGATGGCATCAAGTCGAAAAGGGCCTCTTATCCCCTTGTCATTTCATTAAGTTCCCTGCCACATCCCAGCAGTTGTCCAGGACCAGGACTCCCTGGGCAGCCAACTCCCCCATTTCATGGTACTGATATTCTAACTAGGCAACATAGTATCAAAAGAAACAATAAGTAGAAACTATGGAGAGATACTAGGTGCTACACAAAGTGCTAGAGCTGGGTGATGTGGGAGACCATCACTGGGGAGTTTAACTAGGAAGATGGTCAGGATGGGTCTTTCCAGAGAGCCAACATTTAAACTAAGACCTGAATCATGGAAAAGGAAAGAAACATACAAAATGCCATGGAAAGACCAATGCAAACAGAAATCTCAAAGGTCCTTAAAGAGAACAAATCAGCCATGTTTTAGGAGTAGGAAGAAGGCCAGTGGCTCAAGTGTAGGGGGTTTTGCTTATGTAATAAATAGCTACTACTGCATAACAAACTAGTCCAAAACATAGTGACTTCAAACAATGATTTCTTTAGCTAACTCTTCTACATGTCAGTAATTTAAAATGAGCTCAGGTGAGCTCATATATCTGTGGGCTTTTCCTCATACATATCTGTGGGCTTTTCTGAGTCATTTAGGCAATTTTATTGCTAATGATAGCCAAAAGCCTTAATATCTGGGGAACCTTAAATGAGATATTTCAGATCTCATCTCTGCTGGTCGAGGTACTTCACCCTCCTGTAGGCTAGACCAACCGAGTAAGAGAATAAGATCCCAGGGCTGGGAGTGGCAGGGATCTCTGGAGGTCTAATGCTATAACAGGCACATTGTTGCTTCTAGATTCCAGAATGGAGTTAACATCAAAGCAGGTGATAGGATCAGACCAAATTATAGGGAAGGAGATAAAACTCTGACTCTCAATTAAAGAAGCTGAAAGGTCACATTGCAAAGGGCAACTAAATAAATAAGGAGTGACATTTCCTGTCTATGTGTTTGACAACCTCTGCTACCTAACCCAAGGCCAGGCATGAACTGGGTCAGTAGGAACGTTCTCCACTGATATGACCATGAACTAATAGACCATGGTATCAAGGAGAAAGTGAAGGCTGCAAAGGTGAATAGATGTAACTGATGAGACCCCATTCAGCCATCCTGGTTAGAAGAGTTAACTAGGAAGCTGCAGTTGTATAGTCATTCCCCTGATTACCATACAGGAGTCTTCCCATCATCAATACTGTCCCCTTGATGACATTTGCTGTCACCATGTGACAACAAGCACAAACCTTGGATGCTATAACTAGAAGCTTGGTCCTTACCAAAAGGCTTAAAATGCTCTTGACAAATAAATAAACATGATGTCTCTTTTATATACAGATTTTTATTATTGATATCCCCAACCACTTGATGCTTTATTTAAATATGAATAATATCACAATGACACTGTTGAAAATTTGCCTTTTTCATCTTATCTCGATTGTTGAATTGCCAAAAAGAAATGTTGCCAATCTTGTGAAATTACAAATTCTGTGTATTCAAACTTCTCCTTCATGTTTTCTTCTACTGAAGTATAAGTCTCAAGAGTGGACTGTTCCCTTACCACGTAGTAACTTCCTGGAGCCCAAGACCTTGCTTCGTTCATCTTTTGTGGCCAGGGGCTCACACACACAGCACCTGCACCAAGTAGACCATGAAGAAATATTCATGAAACAATGAATAGAATCTTCCTAAGAAAGAAGATGAAGAAGATAAAAATAAAATCCATTGGAAAGACTCATCAACTAGAGTAGCTTGAGGTCTTTGTGCCCTTTGAGACCTCCCATTTCCATAACCGCTTGTTAATTGAACTTCACAATGAAAGTGCTCGGCCTTTAAGAACAAGTTGATTTCTATTCTGTTGTATAATGGATTTGGAAATTGTTCTGTTGAAAATAGCTAATTTTTTAATCCAGTAAGTACTGGATGGGCAATTTCTAATTCCGGGGGTGGGGGAGATTGTGTGAATGCAGTAATTTAGCTCCTGGCAATCCCCAATAAATATAGCTCAAATGTCTCACGGATCTGTATTTATCAGAGAGCTTAAATGTCTACCCCTTGGTATCTCATTAGGGTTAGAGGATCGAGTGTGAGGTTATGCAATTTGACTGGCATTGTAAGCTGCTGGTCTTCCAAGGTGACCCAACATGTGGATGACTGAATCTCAAAGTGGGTGATTCATCATTTCATTCTGGGAAGAGTGTGAAGAAGTTCTCCACTGTTAGGAGGTATCTTGGGCATATTGACAGTGATGGATAGCCCTTTATTATACAGTGTAAAATGGATATATATGGCTGGGACAACAACCTATATCTTCTGGCCGTGGTAGTTTGTTTCCAAAAGCATGAACCCTTCAAGGAACACAGACCTGAGAGAAATAAGAGATTGGAGGTTTTTGTTGTTGTTGTTGTTGCTGGGGCTTTTGTTTTTGTTTTGTTTTGTTTGTTTTTTGTTGTTATTTTTTTTAACTACATATAAAAAAGAAGCCCCGACCTAGATCTGGTGAGCTTGGGAATGCTGCTTTTTCATTTTCTCTTCTATAACCATCATATACCCTAAAAGGTCTCAGAGCCAGCTCACTCCTAAGCTCTCCAGGGACGGCATTTCTCCTTGTCTTCATGCAGCATGTGATCAGAGGAAGGCTTACTAAAAAGGTGCGCCAGATCAACAAAAGATATTCCGTTCTATTTTTATTGCTCAACTGTTGTGGTCTGCAGTCTCTGTTATTAAGAATTCTCTCCTGTGGCTGTAAACATGTCATTTTATCAAGGGTTGCTTAAAAATTGGGGATACTGAAAAATAGCTTCTCATTTCTCATGTTGAAAGACAGATTTTAAGGACTTTGAAACTCAGAAAATGGGTCTAGGGAGGTGGCTCAGCCATCAAGATCAAGTGATACTCTTGCAGAAGACAAGGGTTCATGTCCCAGCACCCATGTCAGGGGTTCACAATCACCTGTAACTCCAAATCAGACACCTTCCTCTGACTTCTGTTGGCACCTTTTACATACGTGAGGCATATACATACACTCACACAGACATACATAAACACACATACACACACACTTAATAATAAATAAATATTTTTCTTTTTTATTAGATATTTTCCTTATTTACATTTCAAATTGTATCTCCTTTCCTGGTTTCCCCTCCAAAAGAAAAAAAAAACCAGTTCCCTCCCCCTCCCCACTCCCCCTGCTCACCAACGCACCCTCTCCCACTTCCTGCCTTGGCATTCCCCTACACTGAGGCATGGAACCTTCACAGGACCAAGGACCTCTCCTCCCATTGATGACTCACTAGGCCATCCTCTGCTATACATATGCTGCTGGAGCCATGAGTCCCACCATCTGTGCTTTTTAGTTGGTGGTTTAGTCCCTGGGAGCTCTGAGGGTACTAGTTAGTTCATATTGTTTTTCATCCTAAGGGGCTGCAAACCTTGGGTCCTTTCTCTAACTCCTTCACTGGGGACCCTGTGCTCAGCCCAATAGATGGCTGTGAGCCTCTACTTCTGTATAAGTCAGTTACTCTCAGAACCTCTCAGGAGACAGCTATATCAGGCTCCTGTCAGCCAGCACTTGCTGGCATACACAATAGTGTCTGGGTTTGATGATTGAATATGGGAAGGATTCCCAGCTGGGGCAGTCTCTGGATTGTCCTTCCTTCAGTCTCTGCTCCATAGTTTGTCTCTGCAATTCCTTCCATGTTTAAAACCAAAACTCAGAAGTCACTTCTCCATTCTTTCCTAATTCTGCTCACAAACCCAACTTTTGCAATAAGTGTGAGAGCACCAACAGAAATGGGAGGAGCACCTACAGGGGATGGGAGAATGTTCTCTGTTCTCTCCTCAGAAATAAGCCCTCTTGGCTCTGAGTCTGAGTGTCATTAACAACATGTTCATTTAAAACCATTTAATAATGTCTAACTATGTTCCTAGCTCCATTACTCATTTGATCCATGTATCAGTGCTACCCAGTCAGCAGATCAAATATTGGGACATTTAATAAATGAGAAAGTGAGGCATAGAGTGTGCAAACAGCTAACTGGAGGGCAAACAGAAACTCTGAACATTACCAAGACAACAGCAACATAAAAACCAAACTGGCCCTAACTGGAATTTTCCACTCTTCTATATGCAGCAACTTCTCTAAGTCTGTGGGAGGGGGGAGCGGTCATGGTGGTGCAGTGGGCTGCTATGCAGTGTGTGCCAAACTATTTTTGCAACCACCACCAAGTAGGCCTCAAAAGAACAAAAATTACCTGCAATTAAATTAGGAAATGGAATGAGCACAGATCTGTGTAGAACTTAAAAACTATGAGATTTCAAGGGTTGGGGAGGAGGCTCAGCAGGTACAAGCACTGGCTGCTCTTCCAAAGAACATAAGTTTGCTTCCCAGCACCTATACCATAGCTCACAACTGTCTTGAACTCCAGTCCCAGGGGCTCAGGTGCTCATGTCCCTTCTGGTCTCCACAAGTACCAGGCACACAAATGGTGCACAGACATGCAAACAACATGCCCATATATAAAAATAAATATAAACATTAAAATTTTAAAAATCCATACGATTTCTATGTTCCAAATCCCACTCTGCCCACCACTTTCTCTTTGGACTTTCACCATAAATACTGTGTTTTCTAAAAAAAAAAAAAAAAAAAAAGTGACAGCTGCTTTCTCTAAATTCATCAAGATAAGTTAGCAAAGGAACTACACGGATGATCTTATATTTTCCATATTCTAAAAGCCAAGAAAAAGTCATTAAAATGTAATTTCAATAACACATTTAATTAATTTACCCCAATATCTCCAAAATATTTCCATTTTAACACAAGAGTTTCAGAACATTTCATTTCAGCGTAATATCCATCTAAAATTTTTGTTAGTGAGGCATTTTGTATCACAAACCAGTATATATGTTCTGCTCAAAGAACATCTCTGTTTTGGTGATATGTCATGGGACTGAGGGCCCTGGGCAGTCAGTAGCTGGCCCAGAGCTTCAGGCAAGCACAAGCTATTCCTCAAATTCTGTCACATCATCCCCTCAGAGACATGCTTGCCTTCCCCCACCCAAGAAAGAACCCCAAATGCAACTCAAAATTTCTATCCCCAGAGAGCCTGCTATCCACATATAGCCCAGGAGGGGAAATTGGACATAGATCTTACAGAGAGGCTGACCTGGTGGAAGAGTCAGAGAGGCTGGCAAAGCAGGCTTTGGGAGCCCACTCCCTCCTCCTCACCAATCTCCTCCCTAGTCTATTTGCATCCTGGAGAGAAGAGAGACCCCCCAAGCTGCCTTTTGGGTTACTGTTGGGTGATTCAGGCAACAATGGGCCATAATTTCTAAGGTTTCTCCCAGCAAGTCAACTACCACTAATGGCAGCCTCACATTAATGCTGATGCGCACAGATGAAAGATAAAAGGGTGGATGTTTGTTTGGTCAGTCCATTGAAAACTCCAAGCTCAAGCCCATTTACTGAGCCTTTCCGCATAGATAAATGAGACACAAATCATGTGTACCTGACTGCAAATGAATAGCTCGCTTGCACAAGGCAAACTCTGGAAACTCCATTTTTCAGCCGAGATAGTAATGACGAATGACATGCTTTTGTTTCCACCCAAGACTAAGTGGCTCTTTCCAGAGAGAAACAGACCAGAGCCTCACACCCTAACCCACCTTCACCCAGAAGGCACTGAATTACTGTGGGTATTAATCTGTGGTGGCCCCAAAAAAACTTGCAAAATGATCACAAACAGCAGTGTTACATTTGAATTCTGTCCCTCAAAGAGAAAAAAAAAAAAAAAAAAAAAAAAAAACACTTCTGCTGAAAAACAGACAGGACCACTCAGCAATTCATGGGATAACTGACTTGCTCTGACTATCGGGTTTATTTTGAGTCCCACTGGACCCCAACTTAGTAGTATCCAGGGAAGCACACAGCCAAGCTTGAAAATTGATGCTGGACATCTAGATTCAAATTCAGAATCCATGTGGGACCCACCAAGCCAAGCAGATTTCTCTAAACCTATGAGAAAGAAAATACCTTCTTGCCAGACACAGTGGAATCGAGTGGGTTTTGAAGTTGTAGTTTAAAAAGGCTTTACCTGGCTTGTGCTCTGAGTGGCTCAGTGGCTTGTGCTCCCAGCAGCCCAGAGTAAAGCGCGGGTGTGTGCAAGTGGCCGAAGTGAGGCTTGGGTTGGTTTCTGACTTGGCCAGGAAGGTGGGTTTGTTTGTTCTTTTAGTGTGCATTAAGCTGGATAAACCCATCAATACCAAATGTTACTTCTGAGTGATTTTTTTTAAATTACATCTCTAGTAAGAATATTGATCTGTTCTATTGATTTTTTTAAGACCCTTTCCAATTTTGCAGTGTCTGCTAGTCATTGACCTTAAAAATTAGATTTTCACAGTGTTATCTTTGCCGCTTTTGTAATCAGAGTTTCTTAAATGTTTACTAAGGTAAGAGTGGCTCCTTACATACTTACTATGTCTAATGTTCCTGTTGAGTTCCCTGGGGTTGCTGTTTGGAACATGTAGATTATTAAAGCACACTGGTAAACATCAGGATAGGCATCAGGGACAACTTTCTTACAGAGATAGCAAGATCTCTGTAAGACATGCTAGATACACCCTCCCAGTCCTTTCTGAAATAAGCTAGTGAACAAAGCCACCAGATTACTCTGAGTCTCCCTGGAAGTTTATGAAGTCTCTTTTGTGTATCTACCCAGCCTCGTCTAAAGCTACAAGTTTGGTGTCTTCTGAAGTCCTGTAAGGATTAATCCAGTGGCACCTGCTCTGGTATACATAAATTAATGACCCGCCCCCCCCAAAAAAAATTAACAACCCCACCATACTGGCTGGTTTTGTGTGTCAACTTGACACAAGCTGGAGTTATCACAGAGAAGGGAGCCTCCCTTGAGGAAAAGCTTCCATGAGATCCAGCTGTAAGGCATATTCTCAATCAAGGGTGGGAGAGCCCATTGTGCTTGGCACCATCCCTGGGCTGGTAGTCCTGGGATCTATAAGAAACAAGCTGAGCAAACCAGGGGAAGCAATCCAGTAAGTAACATCCCTCCATGGCCTCTGCATCAGCTCCTGCCTCCAACTTCCTGCCCTGTGTGAGTTCCTGTCCTGATTTCTTTAGTAATGAACAGCAATGTGGAAGTAAGCTGAATAAACCCTCTCCTCCCCAACTTGCTTCTTGGTCATGATGTTTGTGCAGAAATAGAAACCCTGACAAAGACACCCACAGCTCCTTCCCTCAAACATCAATGCTCTTGCTTCCATCTGCTTAGTACTTGGCCCAAAGTTGAGGAAATGCAAGTGAAAGCTGCCACCCATGCAGTCCTTTGTCCAAGTCACACAAAAGTTTTAACATATATGTACATGAGTGTGAACTGCAGCATCTGAGTTTCAAGGGCATATTCAGGTAGAATCCCACACTAGCTTGCACTTATACATTTTCTTCAGGTAATAGGTTTAAAAACACGCCTGAATGTCCCAACTCTGTCTCCCTTCCTTTCTCCCTTACCAGAGCTTTCTGTAACACACACACACACACACACACACACACACACACACACACCTTGTTCTCAAATTCTATTAACAGTTTGATTTAATAAGACCATCTAGAATGGTGGCACCTTAGCATCTTTCCTGGGTCAGGCTGGTCTTGCCTACAGAGGACGTGCACTACCACCACCTCTCCCGCCACAAGCGAGTTAGAATCCCTAAACATTAAGTTATGCTTGATCAATAAACCAATGGTGCTGGCTTTTCTCCATACCTTTCTGTATCCTATATTGTAATATGGTAAACTGTTTGTCGCTGGTGTGATACTGGATGTTGCGGTGTGGCATCTAGGTTCTGAGAGTGAAATGGGTAGAGATTTTTCTGTTAAGTCATTCTTGGGCCCTTCATAATCTAGCCCAGCAGGCAAAAGTTATGGAGAACTAATTCTTGTGTTTCTTAATCTTCTCAAAGAATACTAAAATGTTTCGTTTCTTTTTTTTTTTTTTCAAGGCAGGGTTTCTCTGTATAGCCCTGGCTGTCCTGGAACTCACTCTGTAGACCAGGCTGGCCTCGAACTCAGAAATCCGCCTGCCTCTGCCTCCCAAGTGCTGGGATTAAAGGCGTGTGCCACCACCGCCTGGCAGCTGAAATGTCCATTTCTTACTTCCCTCTCTTGTCCCAGGTATTGTAGTGACTGTCATATCCTCCCTTCTTGCTTTGTCATCTCCCTAATTGCTGGACACTCTATCCATTGTATCCCTCCTCACTGTCACCTTCCTTTTCCTCCTGCTCCTTTTGCTCCCACCGTCCTTTCAGTCTCTACCTAATCTTAATTGGGCAGGTTTTAGCCTCTCCTTCATTTCAGCCTCCAAAGTTTCCATAATGAAACTTCGGTCCAACTTTACTCAACTGTTCCCAGCACAGAACAGTGGGGTGTGGTGAAGAGGAGTGTGAATGTATACATGTGGGAAGGGTGACTTTTTCCTCGCTGTAGCATCCTGTGAACTCTGCAGACAGACAGCCAGTGTTGGTTAGAGTCACCCAGAGTTCTTCCCAGGCAGATTGATATAACTTCTCAAAATGTCCCATGCTGTTGTGAAATGAATCATATTAATCTGCTTCAGCAATAATGCTTGAAAAAGATTAACCATTCCATTTGAAGTGCCATTGATACTACTCAGGAGCTAAAGACCCATAAGGAGTGAACTACCAGGCTGCATTCCATGAGTTCTAAAGTTTGTTGTGTCTCTGACACTGGCCTAGGCAATAGTGTCTTTGATTTCAGTTCCTGTAAGGTAAAAATTTGAATGAGGAGTAGAAAGCAAAATCATGCTACATTCAATACCAGAAGAGACAATATATACTAAAGTATAGGCTGTCTAACATTAACCAGTTTTCCACCCCACCCCACCTAATTTTAATGATTTGAAGGGCTATCTACCTTTCACGTACAGCTCATTTAGAGAATGGTAAAATTTCTTCATTTATTACAAGTCCTTTTTTTTTCTTTCATTAGCAGCTGTCACCTATCATCCCAGTTCCATACAACCCCCATAGCCCCTGCCTCACATCCTCCTCAGATACTTTCATTGCAAGAACCCATTATGCATCTTCATGTTCAGTTGTGAAATGTGCTTTGAAAGGGAAGAAAAAAGAAGTAACCGCAAAGTCAAAATGATAATAAAACATTACCCTCAAATAGATGTGGGTAGGAGCTTTTAAAAAGAACATAGAAACAACCAAAAGAAAAAGGTTGGGGAATGATTTGTGTTTTAGAACAAGATGTAAATGCAGAAAAAATGTCTATGATGAAGGATAAAAATGAAATTGCCAGAGGCAAGCCTGCACTAAAGGTGAAGGGCATAAATCAGAAGAGAAAAAGTAAGGTTTTCTGGCTCTGTCACACAGACGGCCCTCTCACACGTTACATGTCACTCACATTTGTTTAGTTATGTCCAATATCTGCTGTATCCATCATGGGTTTTAGATGTCATTTAGGTGAATGACAGGATATGTTTTAAGATGCGCCATTCTGGTCGCAGTGCTGTGTTATGTACTTACAGTGGGCTCCTAGCTGGGACATTGTTCAAATGCCAAAGCAACAGAGTCTCGAACAGCAGGACTAGCCCCATTTCCATCCATAATGAACTCAAGTAAACCCCAGCCCTTCAACTTGTTCTCATTTGTTCTCCACCACTGTGAAGTTCTACACAGACTCCACGGGAGATGCAGGATGTGACTGGCTTCTGATTAATAGATGTTTGAGATCCGGAACAGATTGAGGTCTACTTGTCTGTCATCATATTTCCCATTTGCCCAAATCCAAAGAGTTGGAAAGCAGCATTACCAGCCCCTGTCAAAAAGGCAGAATGCATTCTGGATTGCATATGAGCTGGGTAATGTCAAGTGGCTCTAACAGCAGTGTGGGAGATGGTTTGATTCTATTTGACTTACGTCAGGAAACAATGAATATGTTTGTCATTTTCTCAACACAATAGACTCCAAGTCACTTGTGGCCAGTAGTCTCTCAACACCTCAGAGTGTTCTAGCCAAAAACTGCCATCTGCCAGAATGTCTACAAATGCCAAAGGCTCCAGGGTTCTTCAAAGCCTGCCTCTGCTTTCAGCAGCCCTTAAATGGGATGACAAGCCATGTTCTCTTCTATTGTCATTTCCCAGGGACAGAAAGGAATACAACTGCTGGATTAGATGAGAACCTCGAGCACACACACAGTCACAATAGAAGTCAGGATCATTCCGCTCAACTGAACAGAAGGAGAGGAATGCTCTATTTCATTAGGTCCTGAACAGAAGGAGAGGAATGCTCTATTTCATTAGGTCCAAGACTCATTTCTGACCCTATGTTTGATGAAGAAGCATTTTTTTAACTGATAGAATGTAGGCAAGCAAGGATTAATCATAAAGAATCAACACATACATCAATTATGAGGGAGAGCACCAATTTCTGATAATAAAACAGGCTTGTTATTTTCATGCTGTGCCCCAATAATTTCCCTACAAGCAGTTACTGGGCTCTGTTCCCATGAGGAATTGACTGGGTAAATGAAGGCAAACAACTTTCATCGCATCACACTTGACTGCTTCACAAGTCATGGAGGTGGGATGGGTTATAACCCAAGTTCTCGTTAGTTCTTGGTCTTCTACGTCAGCAAGGAGGGTGGGCTCACTCAAGAGAATCTATTTTTCTCCTTTGGTGCATTCGTGTATACAGTCAGCAGGTGGTGTGGCTGGGACTTGGATGATCCCAGGTTAGCTCACTTGTACTTCCTATTGGCTGGGGAAGTTAAGTTATGGGATAAGCTGTACGTCTCTAACAGATGAACCCAGGCTTATTTACTGATCCATGGCCACAGTCTTCTGAGCTGCAGTAAGAAAGGGCAAGCCCCAGGACCCTGACGTTGATCAAGGACCACTGCTGTGGCATGTTTGTTATGGCCTTCTGGACAAAGCAAGTCTCAGAGCCAGACTCAGGCACAGTGTGGACAGGAAGTCCCAAGAACTAAAATAAGGGGCAGAAGCTAAATAGGGCCATAATTCCAACAGCCTACCAGCGAACTATCCTTAGAAATAGCTTTATGTCTCAGAAGACCGAAACTTGGGACTTAGAATCATGTAATTGTCTTCAAACCCTCCCTTTAACAGAGGAGGGAAATTCAATTCAATTCAAATTCAAAGTGAATTTTTTATTTGCTCCAAATGATGTGGCTAGCTTTGGGATCGATGGCCATGTTTTGATTGGGGCGGGGAGGGGAGATCTGCCAGGGTTTTAGAGTCTGGAATGTATTTTAACAATGAATAGACAGAGCTCGGATGAGTAAGTAAAAAGATATGTAGCAAGGGAAAGTCACCTGGGACCCGGTGTCAGACTCTCCTCAGATTTTTCTGGAGGTTGTATAGAGAGTTTGTTTGGTTTTGAGACACCAACTCCCTTTGTAGCACATGTTGCTTTCAAACTTCCTACAGCCAGAGCTGGCCTTGAATTCATTATGAGTCCCATGTCAGCTTCTTTACTGCAAAGATTACAGGTGTGCGCCACCATACTCCATTACTTTTAGCTATGGGAGGCAGCATGGAAGGCAGTTCCCAGACTTTGGTGTGCCTCCATAACAAGCCCCATCTGATTCGGGGAGCGGGGCCTGGCACTACAGTTATAATATACCCCATCTGATTCAGGGGGTGGGATCTGACACTGCAATTATAACATGCCCCATCTGATTCACCTAGGCAGAGAAGGATGAATTCTCCCACTTCTGGGCCAGGCTATTTTGCCTGAATGAGCTTTGAACCTTGAGTGAGATCTTCAGAAAGCAGCAGTAGACAGGTAGGAAAGTGATAGGAAATAAAATGAAGACAATAGAAGTATATGATTTCAAGCAAACTATTTCATGGGCTCCACCCAGATGGATCTCTGGGAACTAGAACAAGCCTCAGTGTCCTCCCCACTATACCCCACCTGTGATTCCTTTGGACATAGAAGGAACATGCCAAAAAAAAGGCTTTCTGGAGGAGTCATTGGTGTACACTAGCGGAGTCTTCCACTTGTAAAGGCAGGTGCAGAAAGCATTGAGAGGAGGCTGGAGTCTCTCGACCTAAGCACACAGGGAGACTTAATTAGTTCCCTCTGTTGCATCTTCCTTTGGAGAAAGACAGACATTTAAAGGAGTAACTCTAAGAAAATGAAGTAGTGATAAGTACTTTCAATAGAAACAGTGCCATGTTCTGATCTTTCACTGAGAGAGGAATTATACTCTATTTTCCTGCAATTTACTGAACAGTAGTTGATTCTATTTTGCTAGAGTCTGCAAAATTCCCACCAACTGCCATGTTCAACAGAATTGTACCACACTTTAAAAGAAAATAAAAACTTTGACTAACCTCCAATTGACTCTGACATGTCGAGGACTATATGAAAGAGTTGAACATGACTTTAAAAATGCTGACTTACATAAAGCATAGGTTCACTCAGATGAAACAAAGAGACAGAACGCTTCTGTAGTGAGATTATTTTGTCAATTTGGACATGACAAAGGAAGAAAACAGAAATTATTGCTCAAGCTTCAAAAATCTTTCCCCTTGTGAGGATATTGGTGTCGGGAAGAAAATGAACATTAGTTCAGCCCCTCTAAACGCCAGGCCCTGTGACAGGGTCTTCATTTGTCATTTATTTGATCCTGACCTTTCCCCAAAGACCATCAGAGAAACTCATTGGCCTAAAACTATTTATCAGCGTTAATTCGGTAACAGCACAGTGCTTTGGTGAAGGATAGTTCATGGACCAAAAGTGGGGGTGGGGTGGCTGTTGGGACTAAAGTTCATGACATTACTATTTTCTTCAGGTTGGTGAAAGAGCCTTAAGGGAGTTTTGATTTTTTTAAATTTGTCAATCTTGATAACAAATCTACTTCATCGATGTTGTGGAGCTGACTAAGTCCCTCCAAAATTCATATGTTGAATTCCTAACCTCATCAAACCTCAAAACAGCACACTGTTTGAAGATGGGCTTTTAAAGGAGTGTCCCTATTATCTTTACTTGTCTACTTGACACAGCCTAGAATTATCTGGGAAGAGAACTTGAGATAAGGAATAGGCCTAAGGGCATATCTGTAGAGGATTGTCTTCATTGCTAATTGATGATCTAAGAGGGCCCAGCCCACCCTGGCAGCACCATTCCCAAGGCAAATAGTCCTGAAATGTATATGGAAGGTACTGAATTCAAGCCTGCCTGCCAGCCACCAAGCAGCATCTCCCTGCTCCTCGCCATTTTACTTTGACTTCGAAGTGAGTTCCTTAATCATAGGTAATGCTGTGTGCAGGAGCAAACTGGTCTGCTTCAAGTGCCTGCCTTGAGTGCCTGCCTTAACTTACCTCAGTGAAGGACTTTGACCTAGAATAAACTCTTTCTCCATAATATTTATTTTTATTCAAATATTTGTATCACAGTAACAAAAATGAAACTAGACCAAGAGGTTAAGGTTAAATGAGGTCACATGAGTGAGTCTTAGTCCAATATGACTGGTATTTTGTTTTATTTTACGGGGTTTTGTGGGTTTGACTGGTATTTTAATTAATTTGGGCTGCTATAATAACATACCTAGACATGTAATTTATAAAAAATGTATACATAATTCTCACAGTCCTATAAACTAGGAAGTCCTATATGAAAGCGACAATTATGGTGTCTAGGGAAAGGCCTGGTCTGTCCTTCTGAGATAGTACTGTCTTTTTGCATCCTCTGGAAGGGAAGAATGCCACCCTTGGATGGCAGAAAGGACAGGAAAAACAAGTGAGGTGACTCTCAGGTGACTCGTCGATAAGGTAGTGATGCAGTTTCAGGAGTGACTCCTTCCTGTCTTAATCGTTTCCCAAAAGGCCCTGCTTCTTACTATAACCCCAGCGATTACATTTCAATGCATACACTTAGAAGAGCATCCGGACCATAGCAATTGATGCTCCCCTGAGAGCAGAGCTTGGAGAGAAGACTCAACAGTTAAGAGCACTTGCTGTTCTGGCAGAGGGCTGGGATATAATTCCTAGCACCCATATGGTGGCTTACAACAATCCTTAACTCCAACTGCAGGGATTCAGCACACTCTTCTGACCACCATGAGCAGCAAGGACACACACACACACACACAGTGCACAGGTATACATGCAGGCAGAGCACTTATTCTGAATATACATGAACACTCTGTACCTTGCATGTCCTCGAACCATGCAGTGCCAATGACTGAACACATGCATGTCTTCACACCGTGATATGCCAATGACTGAACACATGCATGTCTTCACACTGTGATATGCCAATGACTGAACATTGCCTGAGAATATCTCAGCTTTGATTTGAGACTGCTGCATCTTTTATGAATTGTACTGTTTTTTTGTTTGTTTGTTTGTTTGGTTGGTTGGTTGTTTGGTTGTTTGTTTGGTTGGTTGGTTGGTTTGGTTTGGTTTGGTTTTTCACATAGTTTTCTGCTCTTATAGGAGTATAGAATTTAATTGTGGAAAACAAAAACAATATGTCCTTCCATCATTCCTACACTTGTAACTCTCAGATTGGTATCATGCTAGCATATTTAGTTTTAAAAACTGCAATTTGAATTGGTGGCATGTGTTTCATAAAAATATAAACCAAAAGCATGTCCAATGAACATTGGCTTCGAATTAAAACTGAATTTTCTGTAACTTTTGAAATATTTCTAAATGTACGTCTACAGTTTTGTACTACGTACATATACAAAATGGTTTTCTCAGCATTAATGAATATAAAACCAAAATATTGATGAATTCTGAATAGTAGTGAAAATTCTCTACATGCTGTAATAACAAATATTCAACCACGATTTAATTCTTTATGTAAAAATAAACAAGCATATTCATCTCAAAAATTAAGTAAATCTTTTTAGGTTTTCTAAAGAAGAGAGTAGGAGACAGAGGTCTACAGAGAGAAGATATTTGAAGACCATAGGAGAAAGCAGCCATTTGCAAATCAAAGAGAATCACAGGAGAACCCTGACCATGCCAACTTCTTATGCTAGGACTTTTAGCCCTTTGGGCTGTGGGCAAATACAGTTCTTTGGTTTCAGCCAGTAATATTTTGCTATGGAAACTCTAGGAAGATAATATAGCTGGGCCACAATTGTCCTTCTACAGAAAGGTACTTCTAAGAGTGGGAGATGAAGCAACAGAGATAGAAGTCAGCTTCATTCTACTGTGCTACAAAAACCTAGTTCTCCCCCGCTGTTTGAATGTTCCTCTAAAACAGAAACTAATTACAAATACAGATTAAATAGAAAGTAATAGGAGCTTTGTTACTCATTTTAGTGACTGATCAACTTTCTCTAGGACAGGGCAACACAGGACATTCAATAGAGGTTTGCCTTCAGCCTCCAAAGATAATGTTTTACACTGTCATGAGTAAAGACGAGCTAGTGGTTTTTTTGGTTTGTTTGGGTTTTTTTTCCCCCAAGGGAACACACATTCTTCTTTCTGTCATCACTGACCATTTCAGGCCAGAGAGTCCATGATTTTTCAGTGTAGTACCTGCTACTCATCACCTAAGAAGGTTACTGCTTGGCTCTGGCTCAGGCCAGATGAGAAGTTTCTGAAAGTTAATATTCGTCCTTCGAAGAAGCCCCAAAGTTGGTGGATAAATTTCCCTCTTCTTCTTCACATGGATAAAGGCTATATACAAAGCTCCTCACAACAGCACTGACCCCTGGTTGCTCCTGTAATTACAGTTGCTAATGATACCCTCACTAGCTGCCAATCCTCCTGCAATTTCTCTTCCTGGGAGCATCACTCAATTAAATTACCTTTAACTCCTTGCCTTGGAGTCTTCTGGAAGAACCCAAATGAAGACACCAGGCTTTCACTAAGAAGCTCTAAGCAGCTCCTTTTCCTACCTCTAGAACCATTAGCTATCTAGGAGAAATGTAACTGTCTAGTTCGATGTGGAAGAGCTGCCATAGCATGGCACCTAACTAAACTGAGAAAGCCAAGAAGCAGGCTGAGGTCAGCAAGAGCCTGCCATTAAAGCCTATCTTTTGGATACACTGGACTTTAGAACCTAATTCGTCTTAGCTTTCACCACAAGCTTCCTGCCGCCATATCCCACTGCCCAAACATCCCTGTGGCAAATGGATGCTCAACTACCATAGCCCAATGAGGAAATATGCTAAGTGCCGCCTTGGCATAGCAATGAAACTAGACACTGAGATAGGGCTATAGGCTATATGCTACCAGTGTGCAAGAGCAAAGTTGCTTCCATTATCATTCACCTGCAGGAACACGTGGGGCGAGCCGAATGCACGGTGAGCTCAATCCAGGGCAACTGGAAACCAGTCCTCTTCCTTCTCTCAGACTGAGCCCTGCCAGGCTTTGTGCAGTCCTGTGAGCCACCATGCTTCCTCCCCAGGCAACATGGCGAGCTCTCCTCTCCAAACAGACCATGTTCCTTCTCTGCCTAGCATGTTCCATCCCCTTCAGAATTCATATAGGCTTTCCAAAAGGAACCTTTCCTGAGACTACAACCGGGTCAGATCTCCTGGGCACACTTGCACGATAGCTTTCCTTTGAGAAAGGCACTCCCCTTGCAATTGCTTTTCATCTGCATCCCTCCAAGAAGGGACTGGAGCTTATTTCACTTGTATTTATTTCTCTGTGCTCAACAATAATAATCAGAAGGCCCAACACCCATTGATCACCAAATAAATAGCCACTGAAGGAATTCTTAATAAGCAGTCCGGTTTCAATTTTTTCCAAATCATTATAAAATTTTCTAAAGTCTTAAGAAGTTTATATTTAAATGTAAAGTTCAGATTTTTCCCTGAGAAGCATGTTCTTTAGTGAAAATTAGTCAGCAAAGTATATGGTTAATCATTACATGTTCCCAAAGTATGTTTTGAGAAAAGCTAAGAAAAACTTCAAGTTTTATCTATGAGCTACTCCTACCTAATAAATATTTTCAAGGCTCAGAGGTACAAAACAATATCAGTGACTAGTATTCATCATTGGTGATTGGCTGGAAATGGGGATAGTGGTCCTCAGGTTTGGGTGGCCAAACCTCAGCCAATATGCAGGTTCAGAACTCTTAAAGGCACAGTCAAGGTCAAGTCTCTAGACATGCTCAGATCATCAGAGATGAGGATATTTGGAAACTGCCACAGTCATGAATAACCTAAAGAAATACTACAAATAAAAATGATAATGGTCCAGTAAGAAAGTTCAATGGGTTAAAGCTCTTGCTGGCCCCCAAGCCTGATGACCTGAATTCAACCTTCAGAAGCTGCATAGTGGAAGGAAAGGACCAACTCCTGCAGGTTGTGCCCTGATCTGCTCAAATGTTCCATTATAATATATACAATATAGAGAGAAAGAATGTATATTGTGCATATTATATACATGGCATGTATATATGTGCAACTAAATAATGTTTTTAATTCCTGGGGTGGGAATGGGAGACACTGGGGTAAAACTAAGAGAACCTGAATAAAGTATGGGTTCTAGCTAATCAGAGCATTAATATCGGGCTATCTGTTGTGAGAAACGTTCTATATTAGTTGGTGAAACAAGGCTGTCCCTGCTTAAAATGACTCTAAAGTAGTGTGTACAGGCTCTTCAGGATGTTCTTTGCCCTGGGTGA
>JADRCD010204450.1:7500-20268 GCA_019843815.1 Montemys delectorum | reverse complement strand
GCAACAAGAGTTTGTTCTTGTTGTTTTTTGGTTTTTGGTTTTTTGTTTTTTTCTTTTTCTTTTTTTTGGGGGGGGTTGGGGGGAGGGAAACCGGGAAATGAGAAATCATATGACATGTAAGTAAAGAAAATATCTAATAAAAGATGTTAAAAAAAAAAAAAAAAGAATGGAACTGCTAGAGCCAATGTAGAAAACAGTGAGGAGGTTGCTTTAAAACTAATAGAAACACCATAAGACCCAGGCTTACCACGCCTGGGCATAGACACAAAGAACTCTAAGTCAATTTCCCACTGAGAAGCTTGCATAGCCATGTTTATTGCTGCTGTGCCACTCACAACAGTAAGGAATTGGAACCAACCAAGATGTCCATCAACAGGCTGATGGATTTCAAAAATATATGGTGTGCATATATGCACATGGAATCTTATTCAGCTATAAAGAGGATGAAATTACGACATTTACAGGAAATTGATGGAAATGGTGTTCAGTGTGTTAACAAAATAAACTAGATTCAAAAAAAAAAAAAAAAAAAAAAGTGAATCCAGAGCTGAAAGGCACTCAGCGAGCACAAAGGCTAGTGTTCCCATGCCCCGCCCCGCCATGTCTCTCGTGCGTGTCGTCATGCTCCCCCATCCCCGACTCCCCCACTTCCGTCTTCCAAGCTCTGACTTCTACCCACTCCTCCAAGTCCCTCCTCCACACCCCCTTCTCCACCCTCTGTGGGAGCTCCTCCCCAGCTTTGGCAATAAACTCAGAATCTCTGGCTCTGAGAAGTCAGAGCTGTGCACGTCGCCCACTGGACTCGGGTCGCCAGGCAGTTCCGCGCCCCTACGGTAACCTCAGTCCCCTGCTGCGTGTCACCCTCCCCCAACTCCCCGCGCTCTCCCGGGTGACGTGTCTGATTCCTGGCTTGGCTTCCGGGTCCTAGTAGCTCAGCTTGGCTTCCGGGCCACCGTCTTAAAGCCAGCTGGGGCCTTAGGATGGCAGCAGCCCCAGCAGACAGCAAGGGTGCAGGATTTCTTATGTTTTCCTCCTGTAGCCAGGGTTCGGCAGTGCAGGAAGAACCCCGAAACTTAGGACAGCGCGCTGTGTTCAGAGGGTGGGGATGGGGCCTTAGGCCTCAGCGAGCTCGCCATCGGGTGTACACCTCCCTCCCTCCCAGGCCTTGCCTAAAACTCCAACCGGATGGTAGCAACCTGCAACTAGGGGCGAACCTCCATGCCTCCCCACCCCCGCCCACCACCACGCCGAATCCAGCCCCAAAGGCGAATATTACTGTTATTATTATTATTTATCGTGGTTATTGCCCTGTCTCAGCTCTGGAATAAAATCCAGAAAAGTTCCAAAAAGTAATTATGACAGTAATGTACAGCGGAGATCTGAGTCCAGGACCCTCACACAGCAGTCTTTAAAACAAACAAACAAACAAACAAACAGAACCATCAGCTGTGGTTCTTGTAGCTTTCTTCTGTTAGGTCGGAACGCTATCCCTTGAAGTGATGAAGTGATCTTTCAGACCCGAGACGGCCCTTAATTCTGTGAGAAGCTTGGGACTGTTTGATAAACAAGCCATCTTCTTATTCTTGCACATGCTGAGTTCAAACGGGGGCTCTTGCCTCTGTTCCTTATTCATGTCTTTCTTGGGTTGCAGAAGCCCCACCTCTGCCTGGGTATCATGTCCGTTCCACAGTTCAGCGGGGCTTTGGAAAAATGTCCCTTTGAGCTATTCCCTATAGCTCTGCCTGCTTCTGCCCTGCACCCACAGCAGTGTGAATTGAACTCTTTGGCAGCATTTCCTTTAGTCAGGTCCTGAAACGTTCTGCCGCAAGGATTTCTGGGCAGTTTGTTTAGGCGCTAACATAGTCCACAGCATTCCAGAATTCCCTGTGGTTACTGAAGGCACTGCTAAGCCGTTAGCCTCCTGACCCCCACTTCTGCCTTCTGAGACGTTGTGCCTATGTTCCTTGTCATGGACTCCTGTGTGGGCTGACTGAATATCCCAGATTCCTAACTTCGTTTCTGTTTATACCCATTGACCCAGCACTACATTACCTACCTCAGTTCTATTTAATAATATTCTTGGTTTCAGGCGTATCTAATGCATGTGACTGAGGATCGCTCTGAAGGAGGAGGCCCAAAAGTGATGATTTCATTTATCTCTTGCTCTTGTAACTTGATGACACCATTCTGAGGCCTGAACTTTGTTGATAGCAAAGTCATGTTGCAATGTCAAAAGGTGGAACCTGCCTGGTTGATAATTTAGCACAACCTTGCCTCTAAGCTGAATGCACGTGCATTTGTAGGCAGCAGAGTGATGCATGGCAGCTCATATAGAACTCACTGTGGGCCCACAAGGGTCAGCGACCTGGAGGAGGAAACCATGACTTCAGGGCTGGAGGTGAGGCTCAGTGGCAGAGCAATTGCCTAGTATAGGCCTGGGTTCCATCTCCAGGGTCAGGGAGGCCAAAGGGAAGGAAAGGTAAACTAGGATTCTTCTAGATCAATGTCAGATTTCCCCTTCTTATGGGTAAGGGTGTAGAAATGCCTAAGTGGTGTTGGGAGTTATGTGTAGCCAAGTTGACAGGTTTAACCATGGAATCCATAAACTCTGCTGTAATCTCTGTTTCATTCAAATGATCAGAGGGCCCTGAATCCACGCCAGGTAGCCAGAGACAATTAGCCATGGCTAGAGAGTTTCAAAGACAGTATGCAAGCTCCACTGCTAGCCTTCTAAATTAGGCTGCAAGATAGGGTAATGGTTATTGGTAATAATGCCCAATCATCATAATATGCATAGGACTAGGGGGTTTCCTGGAACATGGGTCTTGCAGTTTAAAAAAAAAATGCATACATGCATTTAATGTATTTTGATCCCTATTCCTGCCCCTCTGATTCCTCCCCACCATTTGCCCTCCTCCACTTTATGTGGTCTCTTGCTTTAAAACAAACAAACAAACAAACAAACAACAACAAAAAAACCCCACTGAGATCATTTAGTACATGGGTATGGTACCATCTTCTGGAGCATGTGTAGCCTCTGAGAGCCTGCATCCCTGAAGAAAACTGACTCCCAGTTATCCATTCATCTAGGTTGTCTCCATTTCCTGGGTATTGGGAGTAGAACAGCTCTGATCATGAGTGAGCAGGTATCTTTGTAATAGGATATAGAGTCCTTTGGGAATGTGGCCAGGAGCGGTATATTTTAGATCATATGATAGATCTATATCTAACTTTTTGAGGAATCTCCACACCAGTTTCTATAGTGGCTAAGCCACTTTACACTCCCACCAATGGTGAATAAATGCTCCCCCGACATCCACACCAGCATTTGCCAATCAGGTGTTCTGGTCTTTTCTTTACCAAGAAGCCTGTCAAAATGGCAGCTACCTGCTATTGATATGACCTTTCTCCATTCCAAGGTTCTCTTTGTTACTGGTAAGAGCTGTAATTCTCTTGGCCCAGCATACTCCAAAACCCACACCTCAAGGTAGGGCACTCAGTGAAATTGTTTGTTTGCACCAGGAGGATCATGATTTACACAAGACTTGAAAAAGCTGAGTTGAGACTTAGGTTAGGGCTGCCATCACCGTGTCTGAGATACATATCCCAGTGAGTGGTAGCTCAGAGGACAGGTCAGAGGACTCAGTATACGTAGTTTCTTCCTGTGGGGTGCTGGGAGCTTGAAGACTCTCTCTTTGCAGGCCTCCAGGACCATGTGGTACACTAGCACCCGGGGAATGGCCCCACGAGTCAACTTTGAGGGGGCCCTCTTCTCTGGTTATGCACCAGATGGGGGCCTCTATATGCCAGAAGAGCTTCCAAAGCTGGACAAAGAGACCCTGCGCCACTGGAGCACGCTGTCCTATCGCAGCCTGGTGAAGGAGCTATGTGCTCTCTTCATTGGCCTGGAGCTTATTCCGAGACATGACTTAAATGGTGAGGACCCCATCCCCGACCCCAACTCAGCACCACACACTCCCTCCCCAAGTTGTAAATTCATTACCCAACCCCTAGAAAATCCCTAGTTGCCTTTCTCAAATCTTGTAAGATATTTCCTGATTCTAGAATTTCAGAAGTAGAATCTTCAGTTCCTCTGCCCTTCCTCCAGTGAGATGAAGGACAAAATGACCTATTGAAATTTGATAATTATTTTTAAAAAGTGAAGACTAAGGATTTTTAGTCATTCCAAAAGCTTGAATGTTGATGAATGTCTCCCTCAGTCATCAAGACACTTAGATAACTACCTTGTCTTATTGAGAGTGCTGGGACAGGTTGTCTCAAGCCATCATGCACAGTGAGTTTCCCTGGAGGATCTCAAATTAAAAGCAGACTGGTTCAATGGGTTTGGGTGTATCTTAGTTACTGGCCTGTGCTGTGGTAAGTCTCCATGATCAAGGCAACTTATGGGGGAAAAAAGAATTTATTTGGGGCTTACAGTTTTAGAGGGTTAGAGTCCATGACCATCACAGTGGGAGCATGGCTGCAGGCTATGAAGCAGTAGCTGAGAGCTTACATCTTGATCTTCAAGCATAAGGGAGAGAGGTGGGGGAGGGAGAAGGACACACAGAGAGAGAGAGACAGAGAGGGAGATTTCACTAGTGATAGTATTGCCTTTTGAAACTTTCATTTTCAGGAAAGAAAATTAGGAGGTTCAAACTGGTTTATTTGTTCTATGACTTGATCATCTATTGAAATACATGCTTATAAGGACAGAAGAGGTGGCTCGGTGGTTAAGAGCACTGACCGCCCTTCCAGAGGACTTGGATTCAGCTCCCAGCATCCACCTGGCAGCCCATAACCATCTGCAACTCTAGCTTCAGGTGATCTGGCTCTTCATGTGACCTCTTCAGGCACTGGGCACATATGGTGCACATAAATATGAGCAGCCAAGACACCCATTCACATAGGGTAAATAAAATTAAAATAAAAAGACTCAATAAGGAAATATACAAAATGGAAACTAGACATGTTCTAGGGCTAGTTCTGGCGTCTGGGGAATTCTAAAGAGGAATGCATGAGCAGTTTAATACATGCCCTCCCAAATTTTTCTAGATCTGTGCAATCCTGTTCCTAAGTGTATCATTCAAGATCAGATTTTCTGGGCTTTTTAGTTGACAATGGGAGATAAACATTAAATATTAAAGAGGCAGAAGTAAAACTTGAAGAGCTAATATCGTCACCTCCTGTCCAACCTCTACCCTCACAGATCTGATTGACCAAGCCTTCAGCAGGTTCCGCCACAGAGATGTGGTCCATCTATGCAAGCTGAAGAACGGGCTGAACATATTGGAGTTGTGGCATGGGGTCACGTATGCCTTTAAGGACCTGTCCCTGTCCTGCACAGCACAGTTCCTGCAGTACTTCCTGGAGAAGAAGAAGAAGCATGTCACCATTGTTGTGGGTGGGTGTTGGGAGGGAGCAGAGTTCTTAGCGCTCCAGCTGGAGGGTGCCAATGCAATTTTTCTAGAGCAGCAGTTCTTATTCTGTGGGTTGCAACCCCTTTGGGGTGGAGTCAAACAACCCTTTCACAGGGTTGCCTAGGACTATCAGAAAACAGATGTTCCCATTACAGTTCGTAACAGTAGAAAATTACAGTTACGAAGTTGCAATGAACATGATGTTACAGTTGGAAGTCATCACAACATGAGGAACTATATTAAAGGGTCGCAGCATTAGGAAGGTTGGTTCATGACTACTTGTTAGAGAGTTCCTAGCCTGTTTTTTGGCCACAGGTTCTGTCTCAGTTACTTTTCTCATTGCTGTGACAAGAGAAACTTAAGGAAGGAGGGTTTGCGAGTACAGGTCACCATGGCGCTGAAGGGATGGTGACGGGAGCTTGGGGCATCTGCTCACACTGTCTCTACAGTCAGGATGCAGAGAACATCGATGCTGGTGCTCAGCTTGCGCTCTTGCTTTTCTTGTGATGGGGACCACAGCTCAGAGGGTTCATAGGGTGGTGCCAGGGTCTTCCCTTCTCAGTCAAACCTTCCTGGAAATGCCTTTACAGACATGGCCAGAGGTGTGTTTCTGTGATGATCCTAACACCATCAAGTTGACAAGATTAACTATCACTGATCCCTTCCTCAGTCTGCAGGAGGCTGTGGATCCTTCTGGAGTGATATTTTCAGGTGTACAGTATACTCATTGATGTCCTGATTTTATCAGCATATCCAAAGACCCTGGCCTAAGCACTCAGCACCCATCTTTCAAGTAGTTCAAAGCCAATGTTGCTGCATTAGGCACCAATATTTTAAGGTCATTTTATTCCTTATTCCCTGTTCTAAAGGGAGGTTTCTCCTTTCTAGGAACTTCTGGGGACACGGGAAGTGCTGCCATTGAAAGTGTTCAAGGATCCAAGAATGTGGACATTATTGTTCTCTTGCCCAAAGGCCGTTGCTCAAAGATTCAGGAGCTCCAGATGACAACAGTGCTAACGGAGAATGTCCATGTGTTTGGAGGTAGGTGCCGGACTGTGAGGGCCAGCTGGTAGGATTAGTCATGTGTTGAGGTGCCTTGGCTTAGCTCTGGGCAGGTTTCTGGCTTCACCGTCTTCCACACTAACTGGCATATGGCTTTAGACCTGCATTGACTGCGTTGAACTGTTAGAGCTGGATCAAATGTCTGTCAATGCTACCTCTATGAAGTTCCCATTTGCCCAATGTCACATGTAGGCAGCCATACAGAACCATTACTTAAGCCAAGCGATGCACTCAGTTCGAGGATTTCAGAAATGTTGAGGGCACAAACGTGTTTCATAGTTAAGAGAATGCGTCAGTGCATGTTGGCTGTCCATGTCCTTCTTTAGAGGGCAGACAGCTAGGCCATGCTTGCAGTCAACTGGGTCAAGTATTAAAATAGGAAGCTGCCTGGTGCTGCCTACTACCAGCTCCGTTATAGCTGGCCATGTAGTGAAGACCTCAGCTTTGTCATAGGAACAGTAGCTTTCTGTGGTTGGAGAAAGGAGAAAACCATGCTCTTCATGCTACACCAAATACCCAGTGATTAGGAGACTGATAGTGGAGGTAAGTATGAAATGTTCCCATCCTTAGGAGATTGATAGCAGAGGACAGGGGCCTGGAGGACAGAGTGTAGGTGGGGGAATGGTTCTATTTTGGCCTTTCACTCTCTGCTTGACCTCACTGACCTGCAAGGAGAGGCATAAGAATATGAGATTTAGGGGTCTTGGTTGAGGTTTTACATACTTTGGTCATGCACCCTTGCATGTTTGTTTTTGTTTGTTTGTTTGTGTCTTAGTGAGGGTTCTCTAGAGTCACAGAACTTATGGTAGTCTCTATGTAGTAAAGGGATTTATTGATGACTTACAGTTTGTAGTCCAACTCCCAACAATCAACTCCCAACAACAGTCACGGCAGCAGCTGTGAATGGAAGTCCAAGGATCCAGCAGTTGCCCAGTCCCACAAGGCAAGCAGGCGAAGCAGAGAGAGCCTTCCTTCTTCCAATGTCCTTATATAGGTCTCCAGCCAAAAGTGTGGCCCAGGTTAAAGGTGTGTGCCACCACACCTTTAACCCCAGATGACCTTGCTTGAACTCGTAGATCTTCCAGTCTTAATCTTCTAGGATTCATAGCCACTATGCCACCACACCCTTAATCCCAGATGACCTTGAACTCATAGAGCTTTCTATGTTAATCCTATGGGATTCGTAGCCACTATTCCTCAAGGTCTCCATGCCAAGATTCAGGTCGGAAACTTGTATCTCTCAGCCTCCAGATTAGGGCCACAGGTGAGCCTTCTAATTCTGGATTGTAATTCATTTCAGACATAGTCAAGTTGACAACCAGGAATAGCCACTACAGTTTGTTTGTTTGTTTTTGGTCACTCACTTGAAATACAGGAAATGGTCTAGCCATAAATATAAGATGCTAGAGAAATGGCTCAACGGCGCCCCCTTTTGGCCTGCATGGGCACTGTGTACACATGGTACACAGACATACATTCAGGCAAAACGCCCCTATGCATAACATAAAGTAAACTTGGAAATAGATAAATACAAATAAAATAAAATTTCTTCTACAACTGGCCTGGGTCCTAGTATAATCCTGTGGTGGTTTGAATGAGAATGGCCTTCATAAGCTCATATGATTGAATGCTTGGTCTCCAGTTAGTGGAACTCTTTGGGATAGATTAGGAGATTCGGCTTTGTTGGACAGGGGTGTGTCACTGGGGGGGTGGGTTTTGAGATTTCAAAAGCTCAAGCCAGACCGAATCTCAGTCCTCCCCACCCCCCTGCTGCCCTCTGTCTGTGGATCAGATGTAAACGCTCAGCTACTGCTCCAGCCCCATCCTGCCTGCAGCCATGCATCCTGCCATGATGATCAAGAACTAACCACCTGAAAGTGTAAACAAGCCCTGACTAAATGCTCCCTTCTATAAGTTGCCATGACCATGGTGTCTCTTCACAACAATAGAACGGTAACTAAAACAAATCGCAGAAAGGATATTTTTATGTTAACATGCCAACGAGGACAAGGAGTTCAAACGGTGGAAAGAAGTCTTGTCATTAGAGCAGCAGGATGCCCTTTGTCAGTTTTCTCAAAAGCAGAGAAGAAACCCCTCTGCTCTTCTTTGGCAAGCGCATGTACATTCCAGTGTAAAGTCTGTGCCTTGGTCATTGCCCACATCTGGCTGCATTTTCCTTTGGTCATCGTTAGACTTTAATGAACAATATTCGGGCTCCTGAGGCCCCAACTGTTTTCTGTGTGCCAACCTTACTAGCCATGGGGGTCCTGGCATCAAAGTCGAGAACTGTTTTCTTTGTACTCCAGTCCTTCTCTCTTGCCTTGTACAAGATGCATGAGTGGACTCTTCACCTGGGGCCGGGGAACACCACTCACCTATGAAATAGTGGCAGCTTGGTGTTTGTTGATGAGTCTAGCATGCCATCATCATCACTAGAGCTAAGGTGTTTCTGGTCTGTGGATCAAGGAAATAGTTCAATTTGTTTATAAGCAGTACTGCTCACATCCTTTTTCTTCTTAAAGGCTTCAGGTGTGACTGTTAAGAGGATGTGTGTGTGTTCAGGGGCTAATAGAAAAGATGTGTTTTCCCTTTGTGGGCTCAAGGAATGGAGTGGACCACATGGATGCTGAGTTTAAGCTTTATCAATTCATTATTGTTGTTGTTGTTGTTGTTGTTATTGTATGTGTAATGAGTAGATGGATGCCCATGACATAGTGACCACATGGAGGTCAGAGGATAGTGCTTTGTGGGGGTCATTTCTTTCCTCCTACCTTGATATGGGCACCAGAGATCAAACTCAGGTTGCCAGGCTTATGTGGTATATGCCAGGCTTACGCCATTGTATGAAGGAATATATACTTTTTTTTTTTTTAGATTTACAGGGGTTACAGTTAAGATATTGCTTTGAGTCTCAGAAGAGATATTGGACTTGTCAATCATCTTGAGACTAATAGACCATGGGGGCTTTTGAAGTTGGACTAAAAGCGTTTTGCGTTATGATATGGCCACGTGCCCATGGGAGTCTGGGAGTAGAATGTAGTAGTTCGAATGAGAATGGCTCCTATAGTCTTAAATATCTGAATGTTTGATCCCCAGTTGGTGGAGCTGCTCAGGAAGGGTTAGACATGGCCTTGATTGAGTTGTGTCACTGGAGTGGGCTTTGAGGTTTTAAAAGCCCATAGCCACTCCCAGTTAGCTCTCTGTGCCTTGTGCTTTTGGATAAGAATCTAAGTTCTCGGCTACTGCTCCAGAACCGTGCCTGCCTGCCTGCTCATAGCTCTAACCCTCTGAAACTCTAAGTCCCCAAATCTCTTTCTTCTACAAGTTCCTTCTGTCAAAGTGTCTTTAATAGCAATAGAAAAGTGTCTTACCCAGCCACTGGGTTTATAAAAGTAGTGATTTCCATGTTCATTGTGTGATTCCTAAGCATTAAGTACTTAGTAGATTCTAGATGCTTATTGACTATAGTTTTTTAAAAGCTAGAATTAACAGAAAATCCAACTGATACTCTCTGAAAGAACAGTTTCCGGGTTCTATAACTGGGATGCCCAGGGGTGGAGTTGGCTGTCACCTGGTTGGTTCTGAGACTCAACCGTACGAGGAGGAACCCAAGTGCTTCCCATTCTGCCCTCCCCAATCCTAGATGCCTTCCTCTTGAGGTCACAGTATGAAGACTTGAGGTAAACCAAGTTTCCCTTTTCCTGTGGTTCTTCCTTAAAAGCAGTAGCCATTTCTCTAGCACCCCAGGACCCATCCTTCTGAGTTGCAGTGGCCTGAACTTCTCACATGTCCAACTTGGACGGAACTCTAACTCTATGGGCTTGTCAGGCACAGATTGGCTTGACGTTAGCAAAGGAATGGGGCCGCTCCTACTGGATCAAGATCGACTGCGGTTACAGCTGGCCCCCCATCTGTATTGCTGCACTATAGTGATGAGAAGAGAAAGTTTTACACCCCCAATGGCTGTCCTGGTACTTTCCCCCAGTAACCTTCACCCCCTCTGCTTGAGGTATGGATCCAATTGGAGAATTAGATACACTTATCAGGTAAGGGTCAATGCTGGTATAATTACTGAGGCAGCTAGACTGGGGTGCTGATATGTTAAACTGGTGGGTAATTTACCCAGTAAGTCACCCCGTAAATGAAACCAATGTACACACCTAACTTCAGGGAGAATTTCTGCCGAAGCAAGCTTATCTAGCACATAGGAGCAGGGACCAGGACACCCACACTTCACCCACAGGGGAGAAGTGACCATTTCTCCCCAGCCCCAGTAGTGTTCTGTTCTATAAACAGTCCCTCCTTCTTTCCAGAAGAGTGAAAGACATACTCTTTGCAGAATAGTGAAGGTTTGGAATACTGGGGGAGTTCTTTTCCCAGTATCCCAGAAGATTGACGTTTTATATCTGATTTTATAGAAGGCAAGACCATTAGAAAATGGTTCTGACCACATGTTCTTTTCTCCTAACTGAGGACAAATACTTAGGGTCACAAGAACAAGAGACCTGGATTGGATGGATACCTAAGGAGCTTATATACAGCCTGGAAAGCCAGACTAATCCACATGAAAGTGAAGGAAGCAGAGGCTAAACTAGATGGGAGAGGATGGGCGGAGCCTGGGAGGGCCCCTCCCCCCGAAAAAGCCCAGAGTGAGTGCCAGGGGTTTCTACTCCTGAGAGATGCCCGCTTCTCTCTCCCCTGGCAGTGGAAGGAAACAGTGATGAGCTCGACGAACCCATCAAGGCCGTGTTTGCTGATGTGGCCTTTGTCCAGAGGCACAACCTGATGAGCTTGAACTCCATCAACTGGTCTCGGGTCCTGGTGCAGATGGCACACCACTTCTTCGCTTATTTCCAGTGTACACCATCTCTGGATATGCACCCCCTGCCCACAGTGGAGGTGGTAGTGCCGACGGGGGCTGGGGGTAACCTCGCAGGTAAGGAGACCCTGGGGTGCAAACAGACTTCCCAGAAAGCACCCAGTCCTTCAAGCTGTCTTCCGCCTACAAACATGGAGAGAAAGAAAGTTGTGTTTTGTTCTAAAGAGGACAGAGAAGCACACAGTGTGCCCTCTAACTTGCTGAGGCTGAGAGTGGAATATTCCAGGATCCTGAAAGGGCAGAAAGAGATTGAGAGGCCAATCCTGGGGAAGATTCGGTACCCTCACCTGGGCTTGCACAACCGCTCGTAGACAGAACTCAAGGCTCAGCCACCAAACATAGCTCAGTGTCCTTTTCTTAAAGTTTTACTTGACTCCCAGCTCCACCCACTGCCTGCTGAGGGACGCCTGCCTTGGGCCATGGCACAGTGTTCTCACTACCCAGGGACCACGTGAGATAGAAAGGGCTCTGGCATCAGGAGTCCAGCCTTGGTTCTGCCCGTTACTAGCTGAATGGTGAAGACTCAAGTCCTCAGCTGATCACATGCTCAGAGCTGCCCTGGGAGGAACAAGTCTGACCGAGGGTGCACATGAGCTTTGTACGGGGAAAGTGCTGTCCTGGCACCAAATACTAATGAACATTCTCAAACATTAACTGTGCACCAGGTGATGTTGTTCTAAGCGCTCTTCTAGGGTTAACGATTTCATGGGACTAGAGAACAACACGGCTGCCTCCTACGCACATGGACAATTAGTTCTAAGATCCCCCGAAGATACCAAAATCTGCAGAGATTCAAGTCCCCTATGTAAAATGGCGTGGTGTCTGCATATAGCCTATGTACATATACCCATGTACTTTAAATCAACTCTAGATGATATCGAATACTAATACAATAAGAAAATGTTATCTAAATGGCCATTGTGTTTTAGGGGATAATGGCAAGAAAGAGTCTCAATGTGTTTAATACAGATGCAATTTTTTTTTTTCTTGAGAAGGTCTCCCTATGTAACATAGGCTGCCCTAAGGCCCTTAGGCTAGCCTTGCAAGTCTCCATCCTCCTGCCTCAGCCTCCCAAATACTGGGAACATAGAGTATGCCACCATACCCTGCTTCAGGTAGTTTTGATTCATGGTCAGTTGACTCTGTAGATGCAGAAGAAGATGCTGTAGATGTATCCACGGTCCACCTGTTCTATTCTTAACTGTTTTAGAGTGAGGGACCAGGCACAAAGACAAGTTAGCTTGCCTCTGTTTACACAACTGGTTAGTAGTGGAGCCACGTTGAAGCCCAGGCAGGCTGGAGTCTACATCTTTTCTATCTCTGAAGGAAGCAATGGTGTTAGGGTCTCTGGTAGCTCTGTCCCTGCCATTGCTTCTCAAGCCGCCAGGGACAGAGTGGGTGAGATGACAA
>JADRCD010204450.1:0-2500 GCA_019843815.1 Montemys delectorum | reverse complement strand
GCAGAAATCCTGGCCCTGGAGCACAGGGAGACACACTGTATCCCAATGCAGAGAGGAGATGACTGGACACAGATGCTGCGGGACACAATTGAGGGCCTGTCCCAGAGGTGGAAAGGTTGTGTGGTGAACTCCTCAGAATAGCCAGGCTGGAGTGGGTTTGAAGACTCTTGCCCCAGAGATGGCTGGGACAAGATGGCTCAGTAGTTAAGAACTCCTGCTGCTCTTCCAGGGGACCCAAGTTTAGTTCCCAGTGCCCATGTCAGGTGGCTCACAACCATCTATAACTTCAGCTGTAGGGTTTTGACACCTCTGTAGGCAATGCACTCGTACACAGATACACATACCAATATGTAATTAAAAATAATAAAGATAAGTCTTTTTAAAAAAAAAAAGTTTCTTGTTACAGCTATATAGAAAGTTCCATGGTAAATTTGTATCTTTAAAAGTATGTGTATTCTTGTCCCAAGATGATGTGTCCCTGCTCCTGGGAAAAGCTCTTACAGTCCTTTCGTGGGAATCTGCCTCCTTGCCTTTATTCTACGAGAGGCAGAGTGAACTGGGGTAGAGGGTGGCTGTTGTTGAAAGATTCAGCAGTAGCATTGCTTAATATGCAAGTTTCAGGGGCTTCACGTGCCGAGCCTTTTGGACATGGGGTCAACTTCGGCTCAAAGGGGTCAGGATCCCAGACCTGTGACGCAAGACCTATATACTGGCCTGGGTCTTAGGATCTCTGTATCTCTGTTTATTCAACTACCAAACCAAAGCCTGGGTCCTTCTTGACAGTTGCTTCTAACCTGCAGAAGCACTGGGAAATGTACCTCTGCTAGTTGGATGGGGGCTCTGAACGACTCTTGGGCAGATCTGAGCTGTAGGCTGAACGCAGACCCATTAGCCTCTGAGAGGTGATGCTGAGACATGAGCCACACCCATCTGCTGTATCAGGTTGGCTCAGCAGAGTAGGCAGGGAAGCAAGGAAGCCTGTGCTGGTGGTTTGGATAGAAGTTGATCACTAAATTGAAGGTTGTATGGGACAGAAAGTCATGGTGGCGGCATCATTGTACCACCAGACCGGCTAGTTTTTCAGTTATTTACATTACTGGGTTCAGGTCTTATGGGCAGCAGGAGAGATTTCGGGCAAATGAAGGCCCACAAATAGCAATAGCAATCCCCATGCCTTGGATAGTGAACTTCTCTCTAGAAAGTCAGAGATAGAAGTGAGGAGAGGAAATTGTTTTTGGCACTAGAGGATGCTACTGCTCCACCCTATGGCTGCTCTGACCTCATCTACTGGGCCCCAGGTGGTCAGAGAAGGGTCTGGGAAGGGTCAGAGAGCAGAGTCCTTTGTCCTGGCTCAGGCTCCAAGTGAAGCTGGTCTCATGGTGGGGGTGACTGGAGTGGGTGTGTGCTCAGTGAAATGAGTGCTGCTATTAGAAGGGGTGACAGTGGTTCTGTGAGGTTTTTCAGCTGCAGGTAGGCAGGTCTCCACCAGCAAGAGGTGAGTGAGGCCTTGGGAACCTTCGATGAATTTTCCCAGCTAAAATAAATATCGAATGAGCAATCCAGGGAGGATGGCGCAACTTACCTCCCAGAAAGAGGACAGAGCCAACCCCATGCGTAGAGATAGTTGCTGCTATCCAAGAAGCAGCTTCCTTCTTTCCAGATCTGTCTGTTTATGCTTCACCCATCAGTCCTCCATTCTACAGCCTGTGTTCTCACAGGTCCCCAGGGCTCAGTCACTCCTCAGAGGCAGCAGCATGACTTCCTACTACGCACCAGGCAGAACTGGGTACCTATGGAGAAGCAGGAAAAGATGTGGCTGGAGGTGTGTGTGTGTGTGTGTGTGTGTGTGTGTGTGTGTGTGTGTGTGTGTATTCTCAGGCTCTCATATAGCTCAGCCTTGAGCAAGGATGATCTTAAACTTGTAAATCTTTTGCCACCATCTCTCAAGGTTTACAGCCTGGTTAATGCAGTGCTGGAGATCAAATGGGCTTTATTCAAGCTGGGCAAGCCTTCTACCAACTCTACCAACAGAACTACATCCCATCCACCAACTCACATAGCTGCATAAAAGCTGTATAAATCAAGGTCCTGGAGCTGCCCAAGGCTACCAGTAATGGTTTTCCAGTGAAGATGCCCTAGCAGCCTGTTGGGATAATCTCTTTGTGTACTTTGTAAAGACTGTCTTTGTATTAGTCAAATGTTGATTTCTGTACCAGCAGAGTGGTCAGTACTGTCTGGAGTCCGGTATTATTTTTTTTATGAAGCATCACCTGTCTCAGTGTTCTATAAGCATTCTTCATTGTCTTCTGATTGGTTTAATAAGGAGCTGATCAGCCACTTAGCTGGTTAGAAGAGACTAGGGCAAGACTTCCCATCCCAGTGAAGGGGCTCCTGGGGAAACTAGAGAGGGGGGAGAAGAGGTAGAGAGACCATGTGGATTGACCAGGAGGATTCACCATGAAGTCTCCGTGAGAAAACAGCCATGAGGACACACATGGAC
>JADRCD010204449.1:19692-38285 GCA_019843815.1 Montemys delectorum | reverse complement strand
GATCTCCAAGCCCTCCCTGCCTTTGTGCATTAGGCTCCTAGGGGGTTGGAATTCCCAGTTTGGGGCTGGGGATTGGTTGCTGGGTACTCAAATCCAGAGGTCTTGTGCATAAACAGCCAGTAGGATTATGCCCATGTGAACCAATACAGTGTGAGTCCAACCAAGTCCCAGATCCCAGGTTTCTGGCTTCTAGGATTTTTATTTCTACAAGGTTTCCCCACTTCCTCCATGTGACTTTATCTTTTGGGGCAAAGCTCAGCACAGCTCCTCCGCCTTAGATATGCTCATCCAACCTGTATTTATCCTTAAGAGGCTAAAGACTTTGAATCTAGATTGCTTTATGCCTCTAATTCCAGCTCCAGCCCCAACATGGTGACTGTCCTGGTTAGGCTATACAGGTACTTAAGGAGGCCATATATTTATGATGTTCCCACACCAGGGGGCCCAGACAATGCTCATCTTCCCCACCAGGAACTTGCACCTGAGACTGTCAACAGCTGTCCCCCAGCAGACTGACGCAGCAGACACACATACACACACTCACACACGGAGGTCTGTGTTTATTCACACACTCCTGTTACATTGAGGATGGAGAAACATTTTTACAAAGGACAACCCTGGGTCGAGAACATCTTCCGGTCCACAGGTGTCATCCAAAGGTACTGAGCAGTCCCCATTTGGGTTCCCAGGGGTAGCATGAAGGGGTCCAAGGTAAAATCAGATCTGGGCCCTTAAAAGATGATACCTTGGGAGGAAGGAGTCTCCCAGTGAGCCTCCTGGGGTCAGAATTGGACAGACTGGCCATGTGGTTAGTTACCATGTTGGGGGCTTGTCCCATCCCAGTCTCAACACCTGTCCTATCTGCCAGGCGCAGAAGAGCGTGGCGGAGGCTGTGGGGGAAGGGCACCAACCATGAGCGGAGCCAGTAAACAAAGAATCGGATATAAAAATACAAATGTGCTGAGGAAGTCCCTTAGAAAGAGGCTGGGGTCACGCCAGACAGGGGTACAGTTGAGGAACGGCCCGGAGGACTAGGCTGAGGTGGGTAGGAAGCTCATGCAAATATGCAGCCAAACCTCCCTGGCCGCGCAGTCCGACGCCGCCGCCGCAGCTGCCCGGGCTGCAGACCAGATTGATCGGAGGAGGGGCGGGGCAGGGGAGCCGTGCGGGAGGGGGCGGGCTGGGGGCCGTGGGTCTCTGTGTCGGTTCCGGTGTGCGGGGTGGAGCTGCGGCCCGAGGTTCTAAAGTGCATGAGTGCGTCGGCGGGCTCCGGGCTGGTCCGCACCACCACTACCGCCGCCGCCGTGGTGCTGAAGCGGACAGCTCCGGAGCGCCTGGCAGCGGCGGTAGCAACACTGACCCCGCGGCGGCGTGGCCCTGCAGCCCCCGCCCGCAGGCACCTCGGCCCCGGGCGGGGGTGCGCCGGCAGCCGCATCGCCGGCCCATGCTCCTGGCCGCTGCGGGGCTGGGCCCGGAGCCCGCCGCCAGAACCGGCGCGTCTACACTCCGGACGGAGGCTTCTCCCCCATCCCCTTCAGCACGTCGTCTATCCGGTCATCCTCGATCACCACTGCGCAGGGAGAAAGCGCATCAGCCGCGCGGTCTCGGGGGGCGGCGGCGGCGACAGCGGGGCCGGTGTCCTCAAGCCCCGCGCAGATCTACTCTACTGCCTGTGCTCCCGAGACACCACTCGAAACGCTATGCCCCCCCCCACCCGAACTCTCCCGCGGACCCTACCTGCAACCGAACCTGGCACCCAAACCTCCCTATGTGGGAACACCCCTCTTCCGAAGACTCCCAGTGCGAACCCTCCCGTCACCTGAGCCTTCCTCCATCTAAGCTGACCAGAAACCTCTGCCTTCGACACAACCCCATCCTCGAACTGAGCTCAGATGAAACTGTCACCTGGTGTAACCCTTTCCTCTACCTGAATCCCCTATTCTGACAGTGCCGCCCAGAGTCCCCTCCCAATGCAAACAATCAAGACGACCGAACCCCTGGCCTCGGTGCCCTCCTCCAGTAACATCCACCTATTCATCTTAGCCCATCACCTTGTGTTCCCAGCGCCAAGCAGCCCCAAATACCCTAAGCGGCCCCTCCCCCTCGACCAGGAGCCGGGGCTCTTTTTTCAGAAGTGGAGAGCTTCGAATCCGGGACACAGTATTCCCGGGAGAGGGAAAGAATGGGACAACTCCACAGCAGGGACCCTCCCCACCCCGGGCGGGTGCGCAGCTGGCTGCGCTGGTCTGCGGCAAGAGCAGCTGCCACTTGACGGGGAACGGCAGCCTGGGGACGCCAGGCGAAGGGTTTCTGGGTCAGGCGGCGACTCCGGGCCCGGGTCGCGTACCTCTCTTGGCTCGGCCGATCTGGCCCAGCTTGGGGGGCCGCTTGGCCTGGTTGCCAGCGAAGAAGGAGTTGGTGTCCTGCAGGCGGCAGCTGAAAGAGAGGTCGGAACCCTCGGGGTCTGCGCCGAAGCGGCCCATCTTGTCCTCACCGTAGGGTAGGATCTCGGACATGGCGGGCACCGGGCGGGCTAGGGACTGCGGCGGGGCACGGGCAGAGGCTAGCTGCCGGACCGGCCCTAGCTCAGCAGGGGAGCCGGCGGAAGGATGAAGTCATACAGCATCCGGGACTGCGGAGCCGAGCGGGGCCTCCTCCCCCGCGCCTCCGCCTCCCGGGCCGCTGGGCAGGCGGCGGCGGCAGCGGCGGGGACCGGGCGGGGGCGGGGCGGGGGCGGCGGCGGCGGCGAGAGCGGAATGACGATGAGCGCCCGACTGCGGCAGAGAACGGCGGGCGGGGCGCGGTGGAGGCGGGGCGGGCACCGGCCAGCGGAAAGAGGCGGGGCCCGGCGGTCCGTGGGAGCCCGGTGATCCCTGGAGTGGAACGCGCGGTCGTGGGAGGTTCCCGCGAGGTGGCCGGGAATGGCCGCCACGTGGGCCCGGGGGAACCGCAGCAGCGGTGCAGGATCAGCTAGGCGGGAGCGGCTAGCCGAGTGCTCAGGGGAGAAGGGGAGGGACGGTAGCCGCGGTTGGGAGAGCAACTGGGAGCTGAGCGCCAAAAGCTGGGGGGCGCGGCGGGGCCCCAGGAGGTGGCGGCCAGGCTGGCTGTGGACGCGGCCCTGGACTCTGAAAGGAGGCCTGGAAAGGGCCGAATACGCGTGGAGAGAGGGGAAGGAACCAACCGACTGTAGCGCGGGAAGAGTTCAGGCCTGGGGGTGGTGCCACCGTGCTTGGCGCGTTCCTGTATCCTGGTTGCGCGTAGGTCTCCATCACTTGGTCAATTTGTGTTCGACTGTCTGAGCACCTGTCAGTCTACCTCTGTGTGTCTGATCGTGGTCTCTGTTGTTGGTTTTGGATTTCTGTATCTGCCTGCATACCTGGTCCCTGTATGAGTACCACTGGGTCTGTCCCCCGAGACTGCGTTGCAGCCTTTCAGGAGAAGGATCTTAAACACTGCAACCGCAGCGCGCACCAGAGTAGACTCCCCACAAACCATAGGACCGCTGTTGGCGCCAAAATCCAGACTCAAAGCGCCAGTCGCTCCACGCGGTTCCCTCAGCCTTGGAGGCTTGCTCTAGCTGGCAGTGTGGGAGAAATGAATGGCAGCGTCGCGGCGGGCGCCCTGGATGCGGATGACGCAGGGAAGCCCGGAGTGCCTGAGCATGAGGCGCGCGCTAGTAAGCATCGGCAGGGACAAGGTGTCCCCCGCCCTTGTTGCTGGGGCCTGGGGTAGAGTTCTCCCCCTCCCCCGAAAAGAACACGCACACTTCCTTTCACCTCTTGCCGCCCCCCCCAAACCCCGCCTCTGCCCTGCTATCAGTCAGCTGCAGCGTCACCGACTCTCTAGCGTGAGAGGGCCGTGGCGCAATCACTGGCCTTGGGAGGGAGGGTGTGTCTCACATCCACTCACAGTGACGGGCTGGTAAAGACAATAATGACGCTATTGCTTTTGCCCATGCCCCATGCAAGACACCTTCCCTTTAGTCCCGCCAAATCACGCTAGTGAGATTGCTGGGTTGCTGGGTTTCCTACCTTCGGATGTTTAATGCAAAGGTCTCTGCTGTCAGGACTCTGAACCGGGCCTGTGGGGCTAGGGAGGAGTTGTGAGGGACTGCTTTGGGATTACCTCTGGGGTCTAGCCTAACAGGGGTTCCTTCTAACACTCCTGTACGCCATCTTTGTGGCTGGGAGGAATGGTCCCCAACTGGGCCCTGGGGTGAGAAAGACTGACCCTGACATATGAAAGGAAGGACAGAGTAACTCTGGGTGATCAGATTGTCCAGAACATCTCCTTCCCCTGGAAGTTACACAGCTATGGCTTTCAATCCAGAATCTGCCATTTTCTGAATGACCTTGAATCGAAGGCCCAATAATCATGTTTTTTAAGATCATTTGTGTTGGTCCTGGTGGAGTTGACCTTTCATTTCTGCGCTCAGTCAAGCTGATCTCTGTGAGTCTGAGACCAGCTGGGTCTACACAGTGAGTTCAGGGCTCCATAATGAGACCTAGTCCAAAAAAAAAAAAAAAAAACCACCCAAAAATCATTGCTACTTGTATAACTTTAGAAAAATAAAACCACCAAAATCTTAGTTGTATACCCTTCATCTTCCCCAATAAGAATGTGTCATGTGATCTCCCCGAGCTGGGAGTCGAGTCTAAACAGAGAAAATAGAAGCTACTCATTAAGGCCAGTTCTGTGGGTTAAATAGCCCTGAGCTTAGCTGCATTGTTTCAGAACTGAGCAGCCACACACCCGAATCGATGAAGAAGAAACCCTGGGGTTCTTGCCAAGGATGCTACCACATAGGAACTGAAGCAAACCTCTTTTCTCTAGGATGAGAGAGAGAAGGTTAACGCTTTAATCTGGAATTCATTTCTATTTTTATTTTATTATTTTTAAAGACTGGGTCTTACTGTGTAGACCCAACTAGCTTGAAACTTGTCTTATAACTCAAGTGAGCCCTCCTGCCTTAGCCTCCAGTGTTCTGGGGTTACTTGGTTGGCTAGATTCTTTCTTGTTTTTTTTGTATAAGTATGAACGCTCAAGTTTCCCAGTGTCTTAGGTTTCTCGTCCGCAATACAGGAAAATTATATTAGTAGAATATATTTCATTAGACTGTTGTAAAAATAAATTAACAAGAAATGTATAGAAATGTATAAAAAATGGTAGCTGTTATTATACAAGCCCAAAGAGCTTGTAAGTGGCATCAGTAAGTAAAGATATGTGCTGTCCAGCCTGAAAATCTGATGAAGACATATGTATGTGCAAATACATATGATGAATAAATAAGTTTATAAAAAAAGAAAGTAACATCATCATTGAGCACATTCATACTAAGCATTTTGTTTACATCTTTCTGACCTTTTTTCATGCTTGTGCTTGCATGTATTTATTTTGTTTTATAAAATGGAATTAAAAAAAAAAAAAACCTGTTTCGCCGGGCGGTGGTGGCACACGCCTTTAATCCCAGCACTTGGGAGGCAGACAGATGGACTTCTGAGTTCGAGGCCAGCCTGGTCTACAGAGTGAGTTCCAGGACAGCCAGGGCTACACAGAGAAACTCTGTCTCAAAAAAAACAAAAAAACAAAAACAAAACAAAACAAAACAAAAAAACCTGTTTCTCCCTAATTTACATATGAGTACATATATCGTCAGACATCAGAAAAGACATTGGACTCCATTACAGATGGTTGTGAGCCACCATGTGCTTGCTGGGAATTGAACTCAGGACCTCTGCAAGAGCAGACGGTGCTCTTAACCACTAGCTATCTCTCCAACCCTTGCTTATTCCTCTTCTATCATTTGCATGTGTGGCACAGCATCCCAATTGTATGGATGTTTGAGTTATTCAACAAATCCTCTGTACTTACACATTATTTCCTCCCTGTTTGGGGGAGGATTATAAATAGCACTATGATGAACAAATGTTGTAAGAAAAAAAATAACAATATTTTGCAGCTTCCCCAATACAGAAGTAGAGTCTATTTGTCCATCCCTGAATCCAACTTTGACCACAGGACATGCTTGCCCTGTAAGGACACTAGCAAATGTGATGAGGCAAAGGTTTGAAGGACAGCTGTGTACTGATTGAGGCGTGACCAACCCCATTTGTTGCTGCTGTGAGTTTTAATGATGGCTAACAGTAACTTGGCATTTCTCTTCTCTATTTGCTATTTTGATATAGCATGGTGTGCCTGGCTGGTTTTGTGTGTCAACTTGACACAGGCTGGAGTTATCACAGAGGAGAGAGTTTCAGTTGGGGAAGTGCCTCCATGAGATCCAGCTGTGGAGCATTTTCTCAATTAGTGATCCAGGGGGTAGGGCCCCTTGTGGGTGGTACCATCCCTGGGCTGGAAGTCTTGGGTTCTATAAAGAGATCAGGCTGAGCAAGCCAGGGAAAGCAAGCCAGTAAGGAACATCCCTCCATGGCCTCTTCGTCAGCTCCTGCTTCCTGACCTGCTTGAGTTCCAGTCCTGACTTCCTTTGGTGATAAACAGCAATATGCAAGTAAGCTGAATAAACCCTTTCCTCTCCAACTTGCTTCTTGGTCATGATGTTTGTGCAGGAATAGAAACCTTGACTAATACAAAATTGGTACCAGCATAGTGGGGTATTCCTGTGACAATCTGACCATGTTTTAGGGAGGATTGTGGAAGGACTTTGGAACTTTGAGCTAGAAGAGCCATTGGTTGTTAAGAGCTCTATGGGATGTTGTGTAGGAGCTTGGAAGATAATGTTGAGAACACTGCAGAGATGGAGGCCTGGTTTGTGAAATTTCAGAGGGAAGATTAAAGACTCTATCAGGGCCATTGCTATTTTGATTGTGAAGATTCTGTGGTTTTGGTTAGTTGGGACTGAAGAATCAGCTGTGATTAACAAGATACCAGAACTACTAAAGTGAAAACTTTGCATTGCTGGGACTATTGATGCTGTAGCTAAGAAATTAGCAGTGATTAAGAAGAGACCAGCATCACTGAGATGACATCTTCTGGGAAGTGTTTTCTGAGAGCACAAAGAGGCTGTGTTCCAGAGGTAGCAAAGGTTGTACCTTGTGCTGCAGCAGGACTTGGTAATGTGTAAGAGTCACCCAGGTGGTACTGGTTTTGAAGGCATGAAGGGGTCATGAACAGCAGCTGAGGCTCAACACAGTGAGAGGCCATGGAAGGCCATTGGTAAAGAGGCAGCCTCAGTTTGAAATTGATGGCCCAGGACTGAAGGTGTCATGCAAAGGAGTTGAGGCTTGGCACCATGAAGACAGTCTATGAGAAGCTATTGGTAAAGCCTAGTTACAGCAGTGTTTTGGGAATGCCAGTACCATGCAATGACCACCAAGGACAGCAGCAGCAGTGGAGTACAGGCATCTGGAGCCCAGAAGACAAGATGTGTGCTACAAAGGGCAGAGCTGGAGAGATAACTCAAGCCCTTGGTGGAGCCCAGAAGATCGTGAGTTGGATCCCAGACATTGGTTTTGCTTTTGATTGTAATTATGCCCTGATATTTTTCCCTCTTGAAGGAAGAATGTATTTTAGTGGAGCCCAGTGAAGAGACTTTGAATTTTAAAAGATATTAGACATTTTAAATTGATTAAACTTTTAATATGTAAAGACTGTGGGACTTTAGATCTTGGGGATGAATAAGAAAACAAGGGTTGAGGCTTAATAGTGATGTGTTTGTGTGTCAAGTTGACAAGGGGTCAATTGTACTGGCTGGTTTTGTGTGTCAACTTGACACAGGCTGGTGTTATCACAGAGAAAGGAGCTAAAGTTGGGGAAGTGCCTCCATGAGATCCAGCTGTGGAGCATTTTCTCAATTAGTGATCAAGGGGATAGGGCTCCTTGTGGGTGATGCCATTCCTGGGCTGGAAGTCTTGGGTTCTATAAGAGATCAGGCTGAGCAAGCCAGGGAAAACAAGCCAGTAAGGAACATCCCTCCATGGCCTCTTCGTCAGCTCCTGCTTCCTGACCTGCTTGAGTTCCAGTCCTGACTTCCTCTGGTGATCAACAGCAATGTGGAAGTAAGCTGAATAAACCCTTTTCTCCCCAACTTGCTTCTTGGTCATGATGTTTGTGCAGGAATAGAAACCCTGACTAAAACACATGGTTACTGGAAGAAGAGTAACTACAAAGGGTTTGGTCATCCCAACAGAAGCCCACAAAACAAATGAGGCCATTAAGTATTCTAGACCAGCCAGTCCTAGACAGAACATGAAAAATACTAGTCCTTACTCTTTCTGTCTGTTTGTCTGACTATGCATCTATGTACTTACGTGCTTGGGTTTTCTTTTTTCTTTTTTTTTTTTTTTTAAGATTTATTTATTATTTATTTATTATAAGTACACTGTAGCTGTCTTCAGACACCACAGAAGAGGGCATCAGATCTCATTACAGGTAGTTGTGAGCCACCATGTGGTTGCTGGGATTTGAACTCGGGACCTTTGGAAGAGCAGTCAATACTCTTACCTGCTGAGCCATCTCACCAGCCCACGTGCTTGGGTTTTCAAGACAGAATTTCTCCGTGTAGCCCTGGCTGTCTTAGAAGTCACTCTTAGAAGTCACAGGCTGGCCTCAAACTCACAGAGGTTTGCCTGTCTCTGCCTCTTAAGTGCTGGGATTAAAGGTGTGTACCACCACTGCGTCATTTAGTTCTTACTTTAACCAATTAAATGTGGTTTTGTTTGTTATGGAACAAAAGCTATTTGATGTCAACATCTTTGGATGAAATTTCCTCAGAGGTAGACCATCTGAATAACAATATCTCAATTGGGCTGGTGAGATGGCTCAGCAGATAAGAGCACTGACTGCTCTTCCAAAGGTCCTGAGTTCAAATCCCAGCAACCACACAGTGGCTCACAACCACCCCTAATGAGATCTGACATCCTCTTCTGGAGTATCTGAAGACAGCTACAGTGTACTGTAAATATAATATGTAAATATAATAATAATAATAATAATATTTTTCTTTTTTCTTTTTTTTTTCTTTTTTCAAGATAGGGTTTCTCTGTGTAGCCATGGTTGTCCTAGAACTCACTCTGTAGACCAGGATGGCCTCAGAAATCTACCTGTCTCTGCCTCCCAAGTGCTGGGATTGAAGGCATGTGCCACCACTGCCAGGCCAATAAATAAATCTTAAAAAAGAATATCCCAATTTATAAGCTAACTATAGTATATGGAGGTAACCATGTTCCCCATCTTTGTCAATATTGACCATTACTATTTCATATCACCATGACCACACTGTCCTTGTAATTTAGGAGTGAAGTGTCTGACCATTCTCTGTTCATTCAAAACTAATTAAAGGAGAGAAAAACTGGAGGATGGAGAGGAAAAGCCAGGCTTGGTTGTATGTATCTGTTAAATCAAATACCCTGGACACTGAAGCAAAAGTATAGGAAGTTTGATGACAGCCTAGACTACATTATAACACTCTGTTACAAACAAATCAATGAATGATATATAAGAAAAGAAGAACAGAGAAAGAAGGAAAAAATAGAATAGAATAACTGGAAACATAAACACAGAGGGAAGATGATAGAGAACAGAAGTTTGTCCAAGTCTCTAACAATTGGCACTAAAAATGCAATCAGGAGCAGTTCCTTTTTGGCTTTTATTTTGGTTTTCATAATCAGCCTAAAAACTGATTTTTAAGAGCTGGAGAAATGGCTCAGTGGTTAAGAACATGTACTGTTCTTACAGAGGATCTGAGTTCAACTCCCAGCACCCACATCAGGCAGCTTACAACTGCTTATAACTCCAGCATCCAAGAGGTGCCCCTAACTTTGGGCACATGTACTATATAGTCATACACATATTACAACTAAATAAAAATATCTTTTGAAAAACTAATTTGATCATGAAAGAGACATGAAAATATTTAGGTTAAGTCTTTGTGACTCTGAGAATGCTGTAAAACGTACTAGATTCTCATCGGTGGGTGGTGGTTATTTAGTTCTCTGATATAGGGATGTTTTTTTTTTTTTCACAAACATGGAAAATTTAGCTCTGTCCAGTTACTTGATATAGGTATCATCTAATAAGAGATGGAGCCTAGGTTTGAATCCAAGTTAGCCTGGCTTCAAAACAGATATGTTTCTTCTTATTCTTCTAGGAGACATGGTGTAAGAGTGGCAATAGCGTTGGAGAAGCCTGGCTTCTTTTTGATTCACATTTCTAATCTGCTTTCCAGAAACGAGTCAGAAGCCCTGGATTTCAATCGTAGCGCACAAGGATGTCACAGGGTGAACGAGCCCATAGATGTAATGCATCTACAGCAGTTGTCTTGCTTATTTTTCCATTGCTGTGAAGAGACACAATGACCAGCAGAGCTCGAAGAAGGAAATGTTTAATGAGAGTTACTTGTAGTTTCAGAGGCTGAGTCCATGCCCATCATGAATGGCAGGAAGCATGGCAGCAGACGGGCGGGTATGGTGCTGGAGCAGTAACTGAGAGATTACAGTCCATAAGCAGAAGGCAGAGACAGAGACAGAGAGAGATGGACCAAGTATTCAAATATATGAACTCACTGGTATCATTCTCATTCAAAACCACAACAATGGTGCACAAACTGAAGTGCTATATATACTTGAAGGGTTTTGTTTCCCTTCTTTTTCTTGCCTTTCAGTATAACCAGACTTTCTCGGACCCACCTAAGGTATGAATAAAAAGACACAAGACTTCTATTATAGTTTAATGCTTAGACCTTTTGCTTGAGCAATCAGTCTCCCAGCTAGCTCATCTAACTTAATCCGACCATCTAGCCTACAACCCGAGAAGAGGCTAGCTCAACACCTCTCTGCTCCACTGAGGTCCAGTCACCCCCCCCCCTTATGTTTGCTTCCTAATCTTCCATTTCTGCTTTTTTTCTCCCATGTCATTCTCTGCCGGGGAAGTTCTGCCCTATCACTTCCTGCCCAGCTACTGGCCATCAGATCTGTATTACAATCATTCAGTAGCAAGACAACCTCTAAAGCCAGGCAGTGGTGGCACATGCCTTTAATCCCAGCACTTGGGAGGCAGAGGCAGGTGGATTTCTGAGCCTGGTCTACAGAGTGAGTTCCAGGACAGCCAGGGCTATACAGAGAAACCCTGACTCAAAACAACAACAAAAAACAAACAAAAAAAGACAACCTCTGATACAATTCTAGACTGCCTTTAGGTAGGTGAGGAAGGACAGATATTTACAAAGCAGAAAACTTGGTGTTGGGAAATAGAAATGACAATATCAAAATCCTGCTAGCACTTAGCTCTCGGCAGGTACAGAATTAACAATTGAAAATACAGAAACAGGACTGGAGAGATGGCTCAGAGTTTAAGAGCACGGATTGCTTTTCCAGAGGTCCTAAGTTCAACTCCCATCAACCACAAGGTGACTCACAACCACCTGTAATGGGATCTGATGCCCCCTTCTGGTGTGACAGTGACAGTGTACTCACGTATGTATAAAATAAATAAATCTTTTTTAAAAAAAGAAAGAATACACAGAAACACACCTTCATAAAAGTAAGATTACTCCAACAACTGAGGAGCTGAACTTAGTGCTTCATGCAAATGCTCTACTACTGAATCCCAGACATTTTTCTCCTTTGGATTTTGTGACACAGTCTCACCAAATTGCTCAGAGTCCCCAGGAAGGCTCTAAATTTATTGTTTCTGGCTCTGAGTAGCTGGGATTCCAGACCTGCTCTGCCCGATCTGGCTCATTCTGGTTCCCCTTCTCCCCCTTATCCCCTCCTTTTCTTTTTCTTTCTCTTTCTTAGACAAGGTCTAATATATCCTAGGCTGGCCTCAAAGTCAGTGTGTATTTGAGGATAACTTTGAACTGATAGTCTTCCTGTCCCCATGTTCCAAATACAGGCATATGCCACCTCACCGGATCCCTAAGTGCTGGGATTTCTTTCCCATAGTTTTGGAAGGGAAGTGGAGAGCTTAACGCTGTGATACCATCTTGTCACTAGAGTGAACATGAGCAAGGCAGAGACTTGTCCTAAGTAGACCAGGCTCCAGGATGTCAAGATGTGAAAGCCTGATGCTTAGGGAACCTAGCCTGCTCCACCATCAGAGAACTAGAGCATACTTCCTCCAGCCTTACTAGTTTTACTCTATTATAGGTCTTGGATGATGATGATGATAATTAAAATACCAGAGGATGGTGGTGTACACTTATAATTCCAGTACTTGGAAGGCAGAGGCAGGGAGATCACTGCAAGTTGGAGACCAGCCCTGGCTACATAGTGAGACTCTGTCTCAAACAAAGCTGGTCAGTGGTGGTGCACGCCTTTAATCCCAGCACTCAGGAGGTAGAGGCAGAAAGATCTCTGCATTAGAGGCCAGCCTGGTCTGCAGAGTGAGTTTCCAGAACAGCCAAGGCTATACAGAGAAACACTGTCTCAAGAAACAAAAACAGGGCTGGAGAGGTGGCTCAGTGGTTAAGAGCACTGATTGCTCTTCCGAAGGTCCTGAGTTCAAATCCCAGCAACCACATGGTGGCTCACAACCATCTGCAACGAGATCTGATGTCCTCTTCTGGCACATCTGAAGACAGCTACAGTGTATTTATGTATAATAATAAATAAATCTTAAAAAAAAATAATAAATTAAAATCAGGCAGGCTTGTTAATTCCAGCTACTAGGGAGACAAAGGCAGAAGAATTGAAACTTTAGGGTCACCTTGGGCAACTTAGAATTTCCAATAATAATTCTAGGGTAGTGAGATAGCACAGTGGGTAAGAGCACTTGCTGCTAAGCCTGCTGATCTGTTTGATCCCAGATGAGGAACCCACATGGAGGAAGGAAAAGGCCAGTTCACACAAGTTGTTCTCTGACCTCCCGCTGTGTGCCACTTCCCCCCCCCCAAACACATTATACACACAAACACAAATATATACAAACATATTTTTAAATGATAGTAATAACTTATTTAGACAGCTTCAGTCACTATGTAGGTCTGCCTGTCCTGGAATTCAATGTGTGGACCAGGTTGGCTTGAGTTCACATAGGTGCACTGGACTCTGCTTCCCAAGTGCTAGGCATTAAAGGTGTGAAGCACCACACCCAGCCAAAATAGACTTTAAACACCTTATACCTGAAAAAATTATTTGAATTTTCATTTTATTTAAAAAATTTTAATTTATTATTTTATGTGAACAGATGTTTTGCTTTGCCCTATGTGTATGTCTATGAATCATGGGCAATGCCTGTAGAGCCCAGTAAGTGTTGGATCCCCTAGAATTTGAATTACTGAAGGTTGTGAGCCTTTATGTGGCTGCTGGGAATTGAACTTAGGTCCACTGGAATAGCAGCCAGTGCTCTAAACCATTGAGCCGTCCATGCAGGCCCAAAGTAATCATCATCTTTCTCTCTCTCTTTTTTTTTTTTTTTTTTTGGTTTTCGAGACAAGGTTTCTCTATGTAGCCTTGGCCGTCCTGGAACTCACTCTGTAGACCAGGCTGGCCTTGAACTCAGAAATCTGCCTGCCTCTGCCTCCCAAGTGCTGGGATTAAAGGCGTGTGCCACCACTGCCTGAATACTACTCTTATTTCCATTTTACAGATGGGGAAACTGAGTCTAAACCCAGAATTGCCCATTCTAACAGTGACACACTGTGCTCTGTCTTGTTTGAGAACATGCAATTTGGAGATGGAAAAGTGCCTAAGAAAGCAGTCTAGCACTTCTCAGCCAAATCCATTCATCATGCACTGTTTCTCAGCCTCAAGAATAGCCCACGCTAGCACCACTTGCAATAAGATGTCTGAGAACTTAGGTGTGAATCAATAAATGAGTATCCATTGCCACTATGTAGGGCTTCCTCAGATCACGGTGGTTTGAAGCATTCTCTTGGTGCGGTTAGCGAGAGGAAGAGGAGGCAGTGCTTTGGTGTCCCAGTTTCCTCGGAAGCACTGTAAAAAACATGAGGCACTCCTTGGCGCAACAGACTGTAACACTCCCCTGCCTGTTTAAGGAATGACAATATGGAAGGCAGATGGTCGATGCATGGATGCCACACTGTTGCGTTTCAGTTAAATATTGCTTGGTGGTTTTTTTTTTTTTCCCCTCTTGTAAACCTCCCAAATAAAATCGTTTGCCTTCCTGAGTTGGAAGTGTTAGCATGTCTTTTCTTTAAATATCTGTGCATGGCTGTTTTTTTCCCTGCCAATTTGTCACCATCTGCAACCCTCCCTTTATGAGATGATCTGATGACAGCAATTATCTTGGAGAGTAAAAGTGCCATCTTGAAGCAATGTGTAAGAGTGGCATTAGTGTGAACTGTGTGTAGAGTGCATGCTGCCCTAACACTTGGTATGTGCTTGTGTGTGTCCCCAGTGACAGTGGGCTTCTCCGTATATACATTGTGAAAACTCAGAATAGTTGCTTCTGAGTTTCTCTGTGTGCACTTGTGCTTGGAGACTTGTGCTGTTGTAGATATCCTGTGGACACCTGTATAAAGGGTAACTGCCTGTGGCTTCCTGCTGTTAAAAAAAAAAAAAAAAAAGACCCTGCAGACAGGCTGCTAGGTAAAGAGGTTCCTCGCAGGGACGTGATTCCTCTACGGTGTCTAAAAGTATTGGAGAAGGCCTGACATTTGGAGAGTCCGGGTAAAAATTATTAGCAATGATTGGGCGTCAACCAAATGAAAGCAAATTATGGGTGGCTTGCCTGAGGGGCTCTCAGGCTTGATGGAGAGCAGCGGTTGGCTGAAGGCAGTCTGGGCGCCGATGCTGGCGGAGAGCCGCGCGCGCTCCGCCCCTCCCCCTAGCTCCCACCCCCGGGCGCGCCGCTGGGTGGGGGAGACCTGAGAAAGCGGGGGCCGCCGCGGCCAAACCAGGGTCTGCAGCAGTGGCTGTGATGGAGGGTCGCGGCGGGGTTCAGCGGGTGGCCTGGGCCATAGTTCCTGGGCGGGTCAACCTCGCCCAGCCCTAAGGCGCGGCCCGGCCCTGCTCCACTCCACCATGAACGTCGCGCTGCAGGAGCTGGGTGGCAGAGGCAGTGTGAGTGGTGGCCCTGGACTCCAAGGGAGAGGACCCGGGTGGAGAGGGCACAAAGTGTGGAGGGGCGGGTGTGGGTGAGCTGGTAGCGTCTGGCAGGGACTCTCGGCTTGCCTCTGAGATGGGGCTTCTTGTGCTGGTTGGAGAGGGATGGTGTCAGTGGGGACCCTAGTCTGAGAGTCTGGCACCCCGGGAAGGGCCCTCTCTGCATGAAGGAGGAAGCCGGCCCAGTGAGGGACACCCAAGCAGGGCCTTGGGCAAAAGGCCTAGCTGCCCAACCTCAGATGGTGCTCCTGAACTGTTTGCAGATGGTGGAGTACAAACGAGCTAAGCTTCGGGATGAAGAATCAGCAGAGATTACAGTAGAAGGCAGGGCCACCCGGGACTCACTGGAGGTGGGCAAAGGGGTTCCACTTTTCTCGTCAGGCCTCACCTTTGGCATGATGCCTGCCTGCCATAACCATGTGGTGTGGGCTGTTCTGGTGGGTTACTTGTGTCCCAGTTTCCACTCTATCTCTGGCCTCTGCACCAGGATGGTAGTGAGGCATTTCAAACCCATGACGTTGCACAAAACAGGCTCCACCTGCCTCTTTGCTCTTGGGCCCGAAGTAACCCCACTAGCAATTTGCTCCATGACTCTAGAAACCGGCTGTACCTTCTTCATATCTTTATTTTCTGGGAGGACTTCTGCGATCTTGGGTCCTTGTGATGCAGCTCAATTGCTCCTGTCCTGTGTTCCCCAGGTGGGATTCCAGAAGAGGACAAGACAACTCTTTGGTTCACACACACAGTTGGAGCTGGTCTTGGCAGGCCTCATTCTAGTGTTGGCTGCCCTTCTTTTGGGCTGCCTTGTGGCTCTGTGGGTCCAGTACCACAGAGGTAGGTGGGTTCACACCTGTTGGCAGCCCTCATAGCTGGGGGGGGGGGGCAAAGACTGAAAGTCCTCTCAGTATTTTTCTTTTGGGGGCTAGCCTTTCCAACTTCCTGCTGTCATCAGCTTCTCAGATGTTTTGCTTCTTCCACCCCGATCATCAGTTCTCCTACCTTCCGCCATGTCTCCTGCCACAGACCCAGCCCATAGCACTTGCGTCACAGAAGCCTGCATTCGAGTAGCTGGAAAAATCCTGGAGTCTCTAGACCGTGGGGTGAGCCCCTGTCAGGACTTTTACCAGTTCTCCTGTGGAGGCTGGATTCGAAGAAATCCTCTACCCAATGGACGTTCTCGCTGGAACACCTTCAACAGCCTCTGGGACCGGAACCAGGCCATACTGAAACAGCTACTTGGTGAGTGGAGGCTGTCAGGCATGCTATGCCAATCGAAAGTTTCCTGTCTAACACATGGTCCAGCACTTAGTAGGCACTTGATAAATATCCACAAGTGCAGAACTAGGTGGATCATTCTGTGAAGCTCTGGAGGGAGCATATGCAGACAGCAGGAAGGCTTAGTAACTGGGGCTGGGTTAGATGTGGCAGAATAACAGGGGCTTCTTTGAGGGTCTCCACAAACAGGAGGAGGAAAGCCACAGTTTGCTCTTCCAGTCTTCCTGAGTGGTGCACATCTTTAACCCCAGCACAGGAGGTAGAGACAGACAGATGGATCTCTATGAATTCTAAGCCAGCCTGGCCTACAGAGTGAGTTTCAGGACAGCCAGGTCTACATAGTGAGATCCTGTTTCAAAATCCCAGCACTCAGTAAGGAGGCAGAAATAGGTCAATCTCTATGAGTTTGAGGCTATCCTGGTCTAAGTAGCAAGTTCCAGGCCAACCCCAGATTACGCAGAGAGACTTCTTCTGAAAGGGACTTGGGGAAAACCTGATTTGTTAATGTATGCTGATAATTCCACTACTCAGGAGACTGAGGCAGGAGGTTGGAAGGTCAAAGCAATCGTGGCCAACTTATTAAGACCCTATATTAGACTTTACCAAAAGGAGAAGAGGACTGGGAATATGGCTCAGCGGGAGAGCACTTGTTTATCGTGTGAAAGGTCCTAAATTCAATCTCTAGCCCCACAAAATACACACATATATAAATGGGCCAGGAGAGGAGTAAAGGCCAGAGGCTCTCCTACAGCAGTTAATCTAACTGCGTCCTGGATCCTATCCTGTGTTCTACCCATTGCAGAGAATACCACTTTCAATTCCAGCAGTGAAGCTGAGCGGAAGACACGGAGTTTCTACCTGTCCTGCCTACAGTTGGAGCGCATTGAGAAGCTAGGAGCCAAGCCACTTCAAGACCTCATCGACAAGGCAGGGACACTGGGTGGGCTGTGGGCAGGAGAAGGAGGAGGAGCAAGGAAGCTTTGATTATCCCTGTACTAGAGATTCACTTATGATCTCTACTCAGATCGGTGGTTGGAACATCACGGGGCCTTGGGATGAGGACAACTTCATGGAAGTGCTAAAGGCAGTAGCAGGGACCTATAGAGCCACCCCTTTCTTCACCGTCTACGTCAGTGCTGATTCTAAGAGTTCTAACAGCAATATCATCCAGGTGCCTTGCTGGGAAAAGGGAGGGGACTCATGAAAACTTTGTCAGGCCAAGATTCCCCTCTCCTATGACAGGCAGGCTGAATTCCCCCCAACCCCATGTCAAAGAGTCTCCGGTTCAAAGTGGGAGGGAGACTAACCTTTACGCCTTGCTCTTGCAGGTGGACCAGTCTGGGCTTTTTCTGCCCTCTCGAGATTACTACCTAAATAGAACTGCCAATGAAAAAGTAAGGCTCTTCCTAGTACCCTATCCCATCCCTGAGCTGGCTAATCCCTATATACTTTATATTTTGCCTAGGGTCAGAATGAGAAAGGTGAGCCCATTGTGCTGCCTAGCAAGTCATTTTCTTCTTCATCCTCCTCCTTTTCCTTTTTCCTCCCCTTCCTCCTCCTTCCCCATTCCTTTCTTCCTATTATTCCAACAGGGATTTTTTTTTTTTGTGGTACAGAGAATCAAACCCAGGGCCTCACACATGCGAGGCAAGCACTCTACTATTGTGCTACATCCCCAGCCGTGGAAAGACTTTCACGGTACCTACCGTATGCCAGATGCGGTGGAAAAAAAATCTAAGCTATGAGTTTCAGAGTCATTGTCACCAGAAGTCTGTGGATCTAGATATCTGAGAACAAGTTCCAAAAGATATCTGGGGCTTAGGTGAGATGCGGCATCGAGGGGTCTCCTTAGGAGATCACATTTGCGTTGGGCCCTATAAAAGCAAAGGCACGGGCCAGCCACCATGGCTCAGCAGGTAAAAAAGACACGTGCTGTCAAACCTGATGACCTGGGTTCAATCTGTAAGACACACACACACACGATGGAACAAGAAAACTGTGTCCTCCAAGATTCCTTTGACCTCTACACACATGCACACACACACACACACACACACACACACAAATTAATAATAATAATAATAATAATAATATAGAGATCAACAGAGCTCATCCTATGTACAGACAGGTTAAACAAGTGTTGAAAAGGAAAAAAGCTATGCCGGGCGGTGGTGGCGCACGCCTTTAATCCCAGCACTTGGGAAGCAGAGGCAGGCGGATTTCTGAGTTCGAGGCCAGCCTGGTCTACAGAATGAGTTCCAGGACAGCCAGGGCTATACAGAGAAACCCTGCCCC
>JADRCD010204449.1:0-19592 GCA_019843815.1 Montemys delectorum | reverse complement strand
GAGAGAGAGAGAGAGAGAGAGAGAGAGAGAGAAGAAAAAAGAAAAGGAAAAAAGCATGGTGTGTTTGGACCATGAGAAAGGAAGGGTCCAGGGAGCAAAAGAGGGCATTCTGTGTAGAGATGATAGGTTGAGCAAAAAGCTGAAGCCAGGAAGGCTAGAACATGCTCAGAATGTAACGGGAAGTATGGTTTGGCAAGATGTGCTCCTGAGCACATGGAAGACTAGAAGGTGGTCAGTGGCTGCTTATGGAGAAGGTTTTGAATGCTTCAAAGCTTTATTCTTCAACCCCTAAAGAGTTTCCCTCAGCTTTCAGAGCAGGGATGGAGAGAGGCTGTCAGCAGTGCCTTGGGAAGCCAGTTTGTCTGGAGGTGAGGAGAAGAGGTAGGGAAGGGAACGTGGAGAAAGAGTCTCTGCAGTGCCTGGACTCCAAGACCTAAGGGCCCAGGCCAGGGAGTGTCGTGGGTGAGTGCTCAGGAGCTGGGGTTACAAGACTCAACAAGCTGAACTGTAGCTTGCTAGTTACTGGATGTTAGGAGAGGAGAGAGGTGACTAATGCTATAAGGCTGAGCTGTGGTGAAATGAAGTGGGCCTTAGGGGTGCTTTGTGTAGAAGAATCAACCTGGAAACCTTGGGGACCTGGAAGCAGTGTGATGTCACAGGACAAGGAACGACTTTGAGACCAGGCCTGTACTGTATTTCATGCTTAGCAATCCTGTTTGTTGTAATTGATGGGTGTTGCTGGGGCTGATCCCTCATCTTTTTTTTTGTTTTGTTTTGTTTTTTGTTTTTTGTTTTTACAGACAGAGGCGTAGGTTTGAGGGGTGGGGTACAAGCCTATGCTCCTGCGTGGAATAGATAGGCAGTGTGTGGGAGTCTCTCGTTTTAGATGTGTGAGTTTGAGGAATGTGGGCACACTCTGTATGAGAGGTCAGGAGGCAGCCACGGAGGTTGGAGGAGTGCTGGAGATGAGCCAGAAGCTCAAGGCCACTTCTCCTGAACGTGTAGAGGAAGGTGTGGGAGAGGGGCGGGAGACAGGAAAAGGAGATGCTTGGGTGGTAAGGGCCGTGGAAGAAAGAACATCTTGCTGTGTCGACCAACTGGAGAGCCCTGGTTGTTCCTTCCTGAGCATTTCCTGAGCTTCTTAGCCAGGCCGTCCTCCTGACATGTGTGAAGGCTGCTGCTGTTCTCTCAGTGATGGAGAGAACAGGAAGCGTTGCGATTCTACTCTCTGCTCACAGTTGTTCAGACAATCACGGAGGAGAAAAGTGAGGTTCTCAGTCTGAGTCCAAATGGAAGGAGCTGAATGAGGGTGAGGGGAGGCTAAAACTGAGGAGGAGGGGCCCACGGAGGGAGCGCCTCAGACGGGCTCTGAGGAAGGAAGGAAGGTGAACGGCCTGTTGACAGACTGAAGCAAAGAGGAAATGAAATAGGAGAAGGTGATCCAGTCCTTCAGGATAGGTACGCAGGTCTAATTTAGAATTTAGATTTTTTTTTTTTTTTTTTTTTTTTGAGACAAGGTCTTGCTGTGTATCCCAGGCTGGTCTTAACTCTTGCAGTTTAAGTAGCTTTATTTCTGCAGCCTTAGGAGTGCATACACGTTACATTACCATAACCGGCAAGTTTAGGCTTTATCCCAAAAGAAGGGAATGGGCTCCTGGAGAGATGGCCCGGTAGGTGCAGGTGCTAGTCAAAAGGCCTTATGAGGGGAGTTTGACTCCCAGATCCCACAGGGTGTCATGAGAGAACCAACTCTCAAGGGCTGTCATCTCACCCCACATGAGTGGGCAGGCCGCGCTTCCACATGTGCTTGTGTGCTTATGTGCGCATGTGTGCTCGAAGAAGAATGCAAGGAAGACCCACGCTGCTTTGGGAAAGGCCCTGGGTTTGATGCTCATTGTGTCATTGGTTCCCTTGGGCAGGAAGCCTCTCGCCATAAGGTAGGGGAAGACGTAGTGCGTTGGCGGAGCTAGGATGAAAACTAGGAAAGCAGAGGTTCAAGGACGTCTCAGAAGTAAGTCTCAACTGAGGATAAGGAAGCAGAGCAAGAGAGGCATGCGTGTCTGAAGTCCTGAGTTAACTGTCTCCCCTCAGGAGCTAGGATAGGGCATGGGTGGCTGCTCTTCTTGACGAGACGCCAGCAGTGATAAGGAGGGGAGGGGGAAACGTTGTCTTTAAAAGAGGGGGAAGGGCCACAGAGGTGCCTGCTGAACAGAGCTGACCATCTATCTGAATGGTTCCTCCCTTTCCTCAACAAATACTTGAACTGTTCTTGAACTCAAGATTCCAGTGGTGAACAAAGCAGACAACCTTTTCCTGGTATCAAACTGGGCTGAGGTGACCTGAGCTTGTACTGGGCCCAGGGGGTGCTCAAGTCCCCACATTCTGACCCAATCAAACCTTGTCCCCAAGCTTGTTTCCTCTATGAAACTTGGGGGTCATATGGATGTTTGTTTGTTTGTTTGTTTGTTTTTGAGACGGGATTTCTCTGTGTAGCAGTGGGTGTCTTGGAACTCATTCTGTAGCCCAGGCTGACCTCCAATTCACAGAGATCTCCCTGCCTCCGCCTCCCAACTGCTGGGATTAAAGGGACGTGCCACCATGACTACAGTGAGTTTTATGGAGTTGCTGTGACACTGTGGGGCAAGATACATTATATGTAACTCCCTTAGCCATCTGATCAGTGGATACATAGTGTTCAGTATGAATATTCTTTTTCTGGGCTTTCCTATCCCTTGGGAGGATGGAGAAAAGCACATGTGAGACCTGTTAGGATGAGAAACTTGAAGAAGGGACTTGAAGGGGCAGGTTCCTTACAGGATCCACTCAGGTGTTCAAATAAAACCACATGGTCCCTGATGGACTGGGGCAATTAAAATGGCATTAGAAAAGGAGAAAGCAAAGGACTATGGGAGTCCATCCATTGGATAAATATTTACAGGGGACCAGTTTTGTGCTTGGCCTTGATCCAGACTCTTGGGATTCAGTGGTGAACAGCTGACGTAATTGGAACATAATCCACTCTGGGGAGGGGAGGGGATAGGCGATAAATGCACAGGTAATTAAGTAAGTCAGGCAGATGGTGGTCAGCAATGGATCAGAAAGTAAACAGTCACCAAGATCTCCATAAGGTGCATCAAGCCAAAATGTGGGAAGAGGTGGGGGCCCGGGCAAAGCTCAGCCTTGGGCAGGATTTGTCGCTTGCTTAGAGGATGACTGGAACTTTCACAGGTTCTCACTGCCTACCTGGGCTACATGGTGGAGCTGGGAATGCTGCTGGGTGGACAGCCGACCTCCACCCGGGAGCAGATGCAACAGGTGCTGGAGCTGGAGATACAGCTGGCTAACATCACTGTGCCCCAGGACCAGCGACGTGATGAGGAGAAGATCTATCACAAGATGAGCATCTCAGAGCTGCAGGTGGGGTAGGCAGGGGACTAGAGATGTTAGGAAGAGGGTAGCCCTTGATAAAGACCACCCTGTTTCCCTATTTTCCTGAAACAACCAGTCCTCTCCCTGTTTGCTGTTTCTGTGCGCTCTCAGGTGTATGTCACTATCCTGGAAAGAAATGTGGTAAACTTTTTTTTTTTGTTGTTTGGTTTTTCGAGACAGGGTTTCTCTGTGTAGCCCTGGCTGTCCTGGAACTCACGCTGTAGACCAGGCTGGCCTCAAACTCAGAAATCTGCCTGCCTCTGCCTCCGGTAAACATTTTAAGCCACCTCTCTCAAGGCCACTGGTTAGTCTTTTTTCTTGTTGCCCGGGACTACATGAAGAGATTATCATTAAAATATTTAGTTAGGCATAGTGGTTCACACCTGTAACCCTAGCGCTTGGGAGACTGTGGCAGGAGGATTTCTGTGAGTTCCAGACCAATCTGGACTACAGTGTAAGAACCTATCTCAAGCAAGCAAGGAAAGAGGAAAACCAAATGGATGGGGTATCTATGAAATCATCAGGATGATATGGAAGCATCTCCTAATGCCCTCATTGTTAGCCTTCTTGGTGTTGAATTATGGAAAGACTAGAGAGAAGGAGATTCTAGAGAGAGGCCAGGTATGTGGGATGTGTTGGAGAAGTGGTGTTTTATCAACTGGCAGGAAAATATTTGAATTTCTGTGCCCAAGCTGAATATCACACATAGTCGCTTTCCTGTATAATAAGTGGTTAGGCTCCCAGACTGCAGGGCATTCAGGCCTGGAAAAGCATTTACTGCAGAAAGGGGTCCCCAAGCAGCTGGTAACTGTTACTATGGCAACGGGAAAGATGCCCGGGCTATAGCAAATCAGTGGGGGAAAAAAGAGTCTGTTGGGAGCCCAATGGGAAGGCAGGGAAGCCTGAAGACTTTCTGCTTTCAGACTCTAGCACCCTCCGTGGACTGGCTGGAGTTCCTTTCTTTCTTGTTATCGCCACTTGAGTTGGGTGACTCTGAGCCTGTGGTGGTGTATGGGACTGAGTATTTACAACAGGTGTCGGAGCTCATCAACCGTACGGAACCAAGGTGTGACTGGGGAATTGGAGTGGGGAGAAGGTACTGATAGTGGAGGGGACTCAAGGCTCTGGAACTCTCTGGAAGGACTAACCGCAGTGACTTGACACACAGATTGAGTGATAAGACCCTGGACCTTCCAAACTTCAGATTAAAATGTCTGTGCACCCTTCCTCTGGGCAGAGTGTCAGGGTATCCATTTGTGACCTCTATTCCCTCATCTTGCTCCAAGCTGGCTTCTCTTGCGTTCCAGAGTAAGAGGCTTCGGGACTACTTTCCCACACCTCTCGGAACCTCCATAGCGTGCATGTTCCTGGGGACTGGCTGGGGAGGGGGAAGGGTTCCCCACATGTCTTTCCTTAATTTCTGATATGGAAATAGCATCCTGAACAATTACCTAATTTGGAACCTGGTGCAGAAGACGACCTCAAGCCTTGACCAGCGCTTTGAGACTGCACAGGAGAAGCTGCTGGAGATGCTTTACGGTACCAAGAAGGTGGGCTATCTGGTTCTGCTTCCTTTCTGACTAAATCTAGCTGGTGATACCTGCCCTCAGTGTGTAGGATCATTTTCCTCATGGTTCATGAGCACATGGTATGGAACACAGAGTTTGGAATCAAGCCCTCGTGATTTCCAATCTTAGTTCCTTCATATTTTGGCTTATGGCACCTTGGGTATGTGAGCAAGTTCCTCTGGCTCTCCATTTCCTGATCTGTAATACATGAATAACACCCAAGGCAAGCTTGAGTTAATGACAGCGTGTGGTATATACAGCATACAGCTTGGATGAGGAGGATGAAGATGATCAAGTGCTGCTCATTTCAAGAGGCCTCAATAAGCACAGGGCATAAAACTACAAACAAATGCATATATTTTGGGGGTTTTAATTGTTCACAAGGGGTGAAAAACCTCCTTATGTTATAAAGCAGAAGATGGGACAGCACACTCAATGTGGGGAACAAAGTGAGGGAGGCCATAGGAAAATGTTCTCAAAGTCTACCATTTGAGGAATGAGAAAACAGGGGAGAGGAGCAGTTCAGGAATAAGAAATACATGTGCAAATTCACAGAGGCCCGGGGGAGCTCAATGTGTTTGCAGGGGTTCTGGTAGGAGCTTGAGAGCAGGGTAGTAGACTGAGTTTGGTTAAGGTGGGCACAGGACATCTATGAGAGAACTTGGCAATTATGTTAAGACGTCTGGCTGGGTGGTGGTGTCGCACGCCTTTAATCCCAGCACTTGGGAGGCAGAGGCAGGCGGATTTCTGAGTTCGAGGCCAGCCTGGTTTACAGAGTGAGTTCCAGGACAGCCAGGGCTACACAGAGAAACCCTATCTTGAAAAACCAAAAAAAGAAAAAGAAAAGAAGAAGAAGGAGAAGTGGTGTGACTTTGCCTAGTGAGGGACTGAACTGGAAGGGAGGTGATGGAGGAAGCTGGAGGATACCCAGGTTTCAGGTATAGTGACTTGATTGCATAGAAGTCTCAACTGTAGAACTGAGCAAGCAAGATGGCTTAGAACAGCTGAGGCACTTGGCACCAAGCCTGATGACCCAAGTTCAAACCCCAAGTCCCACATGGCAGCTCCTTTAGGTTGGCTTCTGAGTGCTCCCCTCCCCAATAAGTTAACATCATCATCATCATCATCATCATCATCATCATCATCATCATCATCATCGAAACATCTGAAGTCAAGGAGGGCTTTTAGGGCAATAGCAGGAGTGGGAACAGAGAATGGAGTGGGTGGCTCACCTATCTCTTCCTACTGAAGCTTTGCTTCCGGGGCCAGTGGGGTTTGAGAGTCTGAAGCAGAAATGGCTTCTCAAGCCCAAGCCAAGCTGTTGTCCAGCTCTGTGGGACTTAGCACTGGAGAGGGAGAGAAGCCTTCAGACTAGAGGTCCTTGCTCTCTCTGGGAGCCTGCTCCTTGTTCCTTTACAGTCCTGCACCCCGAGGTGGCAGACCTGCATCTCTAATACAGATGATGCGCTTGGCTTCGCTCTCGGCTCACTCTTTGTGAAGGCCACATTTGACCGACAAAGCAAGGAAATCGTGAGTCTTCGGGCTTCTAAAACTACCTTTTGATTTGTTTAGAAATCTGCTGGTGGCTGGGCAGTGGTGGCGCACGCCTTTAATCCCAGCACTTGGGAGGCAGAGGCAGGCTAGCTGCTCTTCAGAGTGAGTTCCAGGACAGCCAAGGGCTATATAGAGAAACCTTGTCTTGAAAAACCAAAACAACAACAACAACAAAATCTGCTGGTCATTTGTGTATATATATAGAAAAACTGGGAAAGGAATTCACTAAACAGCACACTAGGTGGTGGGATTATGAGGTGCTGGGTTCCTTACAGTTTTCTGTAACTTTACAAAGTCTTATACTAGGTTTATGTTACCTATATAATTATCAAAAATTTCCAGGTGTGGTGGCATGTGCCTTTAGTCACAGCACTTGGGAGGCAGAGGCCGGCAAATCTGTGTGAGTTTGAGACCAGCCTGGTCTACAAAGCGAGTCTAGGACAGCCAGGGCTACACAGAGAAACCCTTCCTCGAAAAACAAACAAACAAGCAAAACAAAGCAAAGCACACCAAAAATAATACTAAGAGATAATAACAGGTAATAATAATATTAAATATTTATAAGAGATCTGAAATGTCCAATTATACAGTAAAGGAAAAATAAATAATAAGATGGACTATGGTGCCACACTTAAATTGAAGATAAATTATTTATTTATTTAGTTATTTATTTAAAAAATTTTAACAGGCTCACATTTTTTAAATGGTTCAGTTGGACTGGAATTTACTATGAATTCCAGGCTAGAACTTGCTTCAGCCTTCTGATACCTAGAATTTATTTTTTAAATTAAACAACTATATCTGGCTTTTTTTCTTAGATTAAAAGAGAAATTGGTAAAGCCAGTATTGCATCTGGAGCCCTTTAACATGCTTGACAAGTTTGTTACCCTCAAGCAAGAAACCCAACCCTGAGATGAGGTTGGCCTGGTACTTACTCCCCGTTGTAGACCATGTTGGCCTCAAAGTTGTGATGACTCTTCTCCTTCTGCCTCTGCCTCCCATACCTGGCCTACTGATACATTTTAAAGCAGAATGAAAGTAGATTGCAAAAATATATACACATTGCATAACACAGCTCCATATTCTGTCTGAATTTCTAGGGTAGGAAAAACACTAGAAATAGACTGTTTAAAGAAGGTAGCTGTGTGAAGAGATTATCAATGATAAATTTTCCTCAGTTTTCAACTGTACAAATTCTGTTCGTGCATCTCCTTCACAGCCAGATAAAGAACAATGTAGTATATGAAGGTATACTTCAACTGCCAATTCAAATGTTGACTTAGCTACTTAGAAAAATGCCACCCACCCACCGTAATACTGTCTCACCCTCCCTGCTGGGCAGACTTTCTTCAGGACTCTTCATAATCCATGTCATCCTGGACAGACCAGGATGGAACCCAAGGGCAGATGGAGAGCGAGGAGGTGGTAAGTGCAAGGGAGACTGACTTGTGACCCTCCCCTCTCCTGCAGGCTGAGGGCATGATCAGTGAAATCCGCTCTGCTTTTGAGGAGACCCTGGGAGACTTGGTTTGGATGGATGAGAAGACCCGGCTGGCAGCCAAGGAGAAAGTGAGCCATGGCTGTGTCGGGGGCGCCATCTTGAGGTGGCGACAGCCCATTGAGTTTCACTGGGAGCTAGGAGGGAAACCCTTACCTTGATCTCTTCAGGCAGATGCCATCTATGATATGATTGGTTTCCCTGATTTCATCCTGGAGCCCAAAGAGCTGGATGATGTTTATGATGGAGTGAGTACCTTTGTTCACATACTAACCTTCAGATCCTGGGGCTCTGGCCTCAGCGATAGAGGTTCAGGCATTGAGGACAGAACCTGGTACAAGTAGTTAAGTTGCTTAAGTATGGGTTCTATGTCAGATATGGGCCAGTTGGCAATAAAATATAGCATTAATGAGGGTTGGGATTTGGAGTACAGCCTCAACCTGAGTCGATTATGTTCCTACTTCTGTGTAATCTAGGACAGGACATCTTTGGGCCTCAGTTTCATCTGTAAAATGGGACTTTAGTAGTACTCACCTTGCTGGGCTATAATGATGCACGCCCTTAATCCTAGCACTTGGGAAGTGGAGGCAGGTGGATCTTCAATTTTATGGCCAGCCTGGTCTACAGAGGAAGTTCCAGTGAGAATACATTTAAAAAGTCTTTGAATACAAAAACAAAGCAAATGAACAAAAAGGACTCACCTTACAGGGTTGTAAGAACAAAAGAATGTAGGTTTAAAAAAAAAAAAAAAAAAGCTGAGTGTGGCTCAAGATTTTAATCCCAGCACTCAGGAAGCAGAACTCTGAGTTCAAGACTTTGTTTACATGGTAAGTTCCTGGCCAACCAGGGATGCAGTCAGACTCTGTCTCAAAACAAAATAAAAGCAACAACAAAACAGCCCTTGAAATATAAGTACCTTTAAAATACTGTCGGGGCTGGAGAGGTGGCTCAGTGGTTAAGAGCACTGACTGCTCTTCCGAAGGTCCTGAGTTCAAATCCCAGCAACCACATGGTGGCTCACAACCACCCGTAATGAGATCTGACGCCCTCTTCTGGGGCGTCTGAAGACAGCGACAGTGTACTCACATAGAATAAATAAATAAACCTTTTAAAATACTGTCAAGTAGCTGTTTACATCCATCCTACAGAGGAGGAGAGGCTTGCTTGGAAAGGTCCTGCGGGGATTTTCACCTTCTCCAACGTGTTCTCACTTGCTTTCTACCTTCCACTATTCCCGTAGTATGAAGTCTCTGAAGATTCTTTTTTCCAAAACATGTTGAATCTGTACAACTTCTCAGCTAAAGTGATGGCTGACCAGCTCCGCAAACCTCCCAGCCGAGACCAGTGAGAATGAGTGGGCAGACATGGGGCAACCAGAGAGGTAGACCAGGGCTTTGGGGTACGGGATGAGGAGTGGTTCAAGACCCTTGCAGGAGACAGGCAGGGCAGGCCTGGGATGCCAGGCATAAGGAGAGTGAGGACCCTCAGCCGTGTTCTTCCTCCCCCAGGTGGAGCATGACACCTCAGACTGTGAACGCCTACTACCTTCCAACCAAGAATGAAATCGTCTTCCCTGCTGGCATCTTGCAGGCCCCCTTCTATGCTCACAACCACCCAAAGTGTGTCTGAGGCAGGAGGATCTGGGTTCTGGGCCATGTGGGTGAACTGGGAGAAGAGTTGAGGGGAATCAGGATATGTCCCTGCCGTGCCCTTATTCAACATTCCTCATCTACCAGGGCCTTGAACTTTGGTGGCATCGGTGTGGTGATGGGCCATGAGTTGACACATGCCTTTGATGACCAAGGTAGAGGCCCATTATCAAATTTCCAGTGACTACTACAGGGACATGGAGGGTTGGGGGCAAGTCTTAGGGGTCCTGGTGTCTTCAGGCTAGGGTTGTTCGGGGTATCTGTTCCCCTGTGGGTGGGTTGCAAAGATGAGTTCTTCTCAGGACGTGAGTATGACAAAGAAGGGAATCTGCGTCCTTGGTGGCAGAATGAGTCACTGACGGCTTTCCAGAATCATACAGCCTGCATGGAAGAACAGTACAACCAGTACCAGGTCAACGGAGAGAGGCTCAACGGACTCCAGACCCTGGGGGAAAACATCGCCGATAATGGGGGTCTTAAGGCTGCTTATAAAGTGAGTGGCAAGGCCCCCCAGACTGTGTGGAAGGGTCCTTGGGGATGTGGGCTGGTGGACTTGCTACTTGTTATTCACCCAGGCTTACAAAGCATGGCTGAGGAAGCATGGGGAGGAGCAGCCGCTGCCTGCTGTGGGGCTCACCAATCACCAGCTGTTCTTCGTGGGCTTTGCTCAGGTACGGCCCCTTGGGAGAACTCCCTCCAAAGGAAGGATGCCTTTAGAAGGAGTTGGGGCCATGCCGGAAAGGTGCCAGGGAAGTGTACTGAAGAACGTGTGGTGTCCAGAGCCCATGAAGGTAGACTTGAAGACAGAGGAATTTTCTATAGGATTAGACTTGAAAGGGAAGGGCTGCTGGCTTGAGTAGAATGGATGGGGAAAAAGCATTGATTCCCTCCCGTTACTATGGAGGAATGCGGAGAAAGAAACTATAGGTTGGGAATGCAAAATGGCTTGTTAAGGGTTACCCAGGAATAAAATAGGTAGCAGAGTGAGCACCCAGGCAGGGTCTCTTCAAGTACTTTACACCACAGCAAGCAGCCTTAAAGGGCTCAGCCTTCCTCCCACATCCTTGACCATGATGAGTTGTTACCCAGTGTCCACATGCTCTCTAAAGGCTTCAAGGGTCTGAGGAGGCATGTTCCCCTCCCTTGGAGCTGGCCAAGCCTCCTTCAGTGGCCCTGACAACTCCTGAACTCACCAGCTGGGCAGTGATGATTCCTGACCAAGGTGGCTCTGCTGTAGCTGAAGCTATGGCCTAGCTCAGCTCCATACTAGACACCATATGTCCCCATGTCTGTCCTGGCCCGCAGGTGTGGTGCTCGGTCCGCACACCAGAGAGCTCTCACGAGGGGCTGGTGACCGACCCCCATAGCCCTGCCCGTTTCCGAGTGCTGGGCACTCTCTCCAACTCCCGAGACTTCCTTCGGCACTTCGGCTGCCCTGTCGGCTCCCCCATGAACTCAGGGCAGCTATGTGAGGTGTGGTAGACCTGGGTGGGGAAAGAAACGGGCAACTGTGGCCAGGGACTGGGGCTTCCAAGTTAGGAGAGAGTGAAGATCAGCTGGTATGGTTGTCTCTCCACGCCACAAGTGAGATGAATCTAGACCCCACCACCGCCACCACCACCACCACCACCACATTGTGCCTCTGCTTTAGGGGTGTCTGTGCCTCTAGCAGAGATTCCACCATTCACTGTGACATCCTTTCATGTGTCACCCTGGAGGGAGTCTAGGCAGAAGTGTCAGTTTCCACAGAGATGAGTCTGTTTCTTTTGGACTTCAAGCTTAGCCAGTTTGGGGGACAAGAGGATATGCCTGGGGTGTGCCCATCTCTCCCCGGGGCATACTCTGTGCTCTCTGAGTTCAGCTCCCTTCAGCCCACCCTCAGGCTGCCCCCCACCTGTGTTCCTACGCTCCTCTTAGTGCTGCAGCTCCCCTCCAGGACAGACCAACTGAAGTCAAGTGGAAGGCCAAGGGCTCTCTCGAGTGAGAGGGGAAATACGTATGTACAATAGGTACTGGTTCCCTGTGTCTCAAGGCATGAGTCTTAGGGATAACTGTCCCTGGGCCAAACAGAAAAGCAGACCTAGTAGAGAAAAGGAAAGAGTTTATTTTTGCAGGGAAGAGGGTGGGGAGGGTGTGGTCTTGCCTTTATAGGACTCGTTGCTAATAAATAGATCCATATCAGCCAGCCTGTCTCTTCCTTCAGATCTCTGTTTTCCTTACTCGGCTTCTCAACCCGCCAATATTTGAGCAGCTCCAATATACTAGTAATTCTTTACATACTGACTTACTCGAAAAAATAGGGGGCTGAGCTTTGAAGCCCAAGGAGACAAAGGTGGACAGAGGAGCACAGTTGAGTCTGTCTGGTCAAAGTACATTCTCCACAGCTGGAAGGGTTTGCAGCTGTCCACTGCATCTGTGGCCAGCGTGTCACTGAATCTGGGGAGTAAGTGGGTAAGATCAGCTTGGCTTTGTGTTTTGTTTGTTTTGTTTCCACAGTGCCTCACTAAATAGTCCTGGTGGCCTGGAACTCACTCTGTAGATCAGGCTAGCTTTGAACTCAACGATCTACTTATCTTTGCCTCCAAACTTTGGGGAATGCACCACCACACCCACATTTTTTGACACACCCAACTTTTATTGTTCTTTAAATTTACTTTTGATTTAGCTGGGCAGTGGTGAGTGGTGGCACATGTCTTTAATCCCAGCACCTGGGAGGCAGCAGTAGGTGGATTTATGAGTTTGAAGCCAGCCTGGTCTACAAAGTGAGTTCCAGAACAGAAACCCTGTCTTGAAAAACCAAAAAAAAAAAATTTACTTTTGATTTGAATGATATCTTGGCCACCAGCAACTTGTGTCTCAAGCACTGAGAATAAAATGGCTTCTTTCTTTTGATGACTCCATATATTTCACTTTTTAAAAAAAATTATCTATTTTTATTTTATGTGCATTGATGTTTTGCCTGCATCTCTGTTTGTATAGGGGTGTCAGATCCCCCGGAACTGAAGCTCCAGACAGTTGCGAGCTTCCATGTGGGTGCTGAGAACTGAACTCTTTAGTAGAGCAGCCAGTGCTCTTAACCACTGAGCTCTCTCTCCAGCCCCGAGCTAACTGACTTTTAACCTCGCAAGCTCATCCAGTCCCTACAGGCTCAGTGTTCTAACAGTGCTTTGCTCCCATGATGTAGCCCTAGCCACTTTAGTGCAGTCAAAGAAATCTGGTTTGAACCTGAAGCTGTGATGATTATAACCAACCCACCCCACCCCATAGGCCTCAGTTTTTTCATCTGTAAAATAGGAAGGACAGCAAAACAGTGGAAAGATTCCAATCATGTGGGTGCTCCTGGAGGTGGATGGAGTAGGAGTAAGTTTGTCGGGTTTGCAAGGAACAGGTGAGGGCTTGTTATAACTGCCTCTGGTGCTACTGGTGCCTCTAGTCCCTTAGATCTGCCCATCACCTGTGCCTTGCCCCAGTTTTTCAGTGGCCCAGACTGTCTCCATATGGGACCATGTCATTTTACCTGGAAGTGCTACCAAGGGAAGGCAGTTACAAAGGGAACAAGATGTCTTGATCCGCTGAGCCACACTTCCAGGTCTGAACCTGTAAGCTCAAGCACAGGGTAGACGCAGAGTGTATTGTGGAGAGGAAAGCTTCGGTGTCTGGAGAACTGGTTCTGGTGCCAGCTTCTGTCATCCGCTCACCAATGGCACAAGGCAAGGCTCATTCCCTCTTCAGGTCTTGGTTTCTCAGCAGTCTGTAAAATAAGTGGGTTGGGTAAGATAGTTTCTGAGACCATTCAGCTTCAATACTTCGAAAAAGAAATTCAACCCAGGCATAATGATACAGGCCTTTAATCCCAAAATATTTGGGAGGCAGAGGCAGGAGGAGCATATATCAGGGACCAATTTGAATAACTTAGTGAGACCTTGTCTTAAAACAATGTAAAAGGCTAAAGCTGTGGTTTAATGGCAGACTGCTCGCCTAGCATGAATGAGGTCCTAGGTTCATCCACATACTGGGGGAAAAGGAATTTATGGACTCTGAAAATTCCAGAAAGCAAAGAGATACTAATACATATGTGTGGAGCTTGGCTGTTGAACAGTGGGTAAGATTTGTAAAGTCAGAGTGTACTGACCATGTGAGATGCTGGGCTCTATAAAGTTCTGCCTTCCTAATGTTTGACCTGGATCAGGCCAAGAGTGGTATCTCATACCTGTAATCTCAGCACTTAGGTCGGGGCAGAAGCTCATGGGTCTTTGTGATTTCATGGCCAACTTGGCTACATAGAGAGACAAGACCCCTAATTTGGGCCAGCGAACTGGTCCAGTGGATAACCTGAGTGTGAGCCCCAGAACCCACATAGAAGTGGAAGAAGAGAGCTGATGCCTACTTTGATATGCATTCATTCGAATAATAACAGGGCATGAGGTGGACACAGAATGATCAGAAGTTCAAGATCATCCTCAGCTACAGATAAGAACTTGAGGCCAGTTTAAATATATGAGACCCTGTCTCACAGAAAGAAAAATCTTAAGTGCCCACAATGCCACTGTCTCTATTTTATGAGTGGCGAAAATGAGAAAAGATTCCAGGACCTTCAATATCAGACAAGACAGACTGTACCAAGACATGTTTGGGACCCAGGGACTCTTAATCACCAACAGTTAATCTCCTAAGTTAAATGCAGACATCTGTCTGCCCGTCAAATTCATCAGACTGAGTGGGATCATTATCAGCAACAGGTGTTTTTCCATGCAACACAGTTCTCCCAGGCCAGACACCCATGCAACCAGATAGGTGCAGGAAACTTATACACAGTGAACCAGAGTTAAGGCAGGTAGAACCTCTTTGTGGAGCACTACACAGAGACTTGGTACTCAAAGTAAGGCAAGTTGAACCTCAGGTATATGTCACCTTCACCCTTAGCAACCTTGTCAAGTTGATGAATAACTTATGTTATATATTCTGTTATATTGAGGCAGAAGAGAAAATGAATAATACTAGGGCATATATGCTATCCCATTGGGTAATTTATTCCCATCCAAAGTAAGGAAGCCTGCCAAGAAACATGATTTTACCTTTGGTAAAACTCTAGAAATATCAGGCCAGAAGAGAATACTTCATAAAAATAAGCACACTTTCAAAGGGCCTATCATGGTTCATCAGTGGAGAATCCTGACAGTTTTCTAATTTATAGCTCTGGGACCCAGAGAAACCCCTAAGTCTTATTATGTACAAAGATGACCTAAGAACCAGGACAAAGACATTCAGTCATTTCTTATGTATTTGTTAAGGCCTGCCTCAAACCAGGCACTAACTGGGTGCTAGGGGCACAAAGATTAATCAAATACAGTTTCTTGACTTCCAGGAGCTTAGAGTAGAAGGTGGGAGAGATATGTGTCAAGTATAGCACAGAGCTCAGGAAAGAAATATATAACCTGAGAGGCAAGAAAGGAAAAGTATCCTAGAAGGTGAGACTGAACTGGAGCTCAAAGGATGCTAGAATTTACCAACTGAAAACTGAAGGACATTTCTTACAGATGGAACACCAACTTGGATAATATTTGGAAATGTGAAACATGTAGGATGATCGGATTATAAATGGTAGGGCCACAATATAATCCCTACCTGGATATCAGGAATAAAAGAGTGAATGTATTGTCTGCTGTCTTTTCTAAAGTTAACAGTAAAAATTTCCACAAAACACTTGGCTTTTCTTACCTATAATAAATAAATAAATCTTAAAAAAAAAACCAAAAACTTGGCTTTTAGGAAAATATCGCATACAAAACTGACCCAATCTCACTGTGTAGCTTTAATGGCAATCCTAGTTGGCTAGATTTACAGTACTTAGCATGAATTTCCTTCTGTTGAGTAGGACTCAAGTCCAATTAGGTGGTTGTTGGTTACCCTCAAATAAAAGTGTCACAGTTGCACCTTTGGGAATATTACACTGAGCTGGTCATTCTGATTTATTAGCTTTCCAGCTGGGTAGGACTATTGATTGCTCTTCTCCTTGGCAGCTTCCAGAGCACCTCAAGACACTAGGAGAGCTGGGGGGGGGGGAGGCCTCCAGGTCAGTTCCGCTCAGTTCCTCAGTAACAAAGACTTACCTTCAAGTTCTGGTAAGCAGCCAAGGGCAAGAGCAATAGTTTATATTGTTTTAGAAGTCCCTCGAACTCCCCTGACCAACAACTCCGAGGAAGCATTATCACCCCAAGTGGTGTAAAAAGTTAGATACTATTAAAAATTTCAACAGGGCCTCATTGTGTAGTTCCTGGCTGGCTTAGAACTCACTATATAGACGAGGCTAGCCTCAAAAACACACAGAAATCTGCCCATCTTTGCCTCCTAATTTAATCCCAAAGGTTGGGATTGAAAGTATGGGCCACAATGCCTTACCTCTACATACCGACTCATTTCATTTTTTTAAGTGTTCTTACAAGAGAAACTTTTTGTACTTCACATAGGCAGAAAACAGGCTGAGTAGCTTACCGAAACTACATAGCTGCTACATGGCAGGATTTGTTTCTAATATCATATTTCTTTTTCTTTCTTTCTTTCCTTCCTTTTTTTTTTTTTTGGTTTTTCAAGACAGGGTTTCTCTGTGTAACCCTGGCTGTCCTGGAACTCTACAGACCAGGCTGGCCTCTGCCTCCCAAGTGCTGGGATTAAAGGCATGCGCCACCACTGCCCAGCCTAACATCATGTTTCTAGTTTGAGTTTCTCCCATCTTTCCAAGTTTTTATTTTAAAACAATGTAGACCTACAAAATAACTCGAAATATATCCCAACAACTTTTCATATCCTCTTCACCTGGACTCATCAGCTTTTTGATAAACCGTTTAGGGCACATTTCCAAATCATCTCCAATATACGGATTAGTATGTGACTGTTGATTATATCTCACACATATGCATGTATATATATATATATATATATGTGAAAATATATACTATATATTTATATACTATACATATAGTATATGCCTGATATATGTATGTATGAATGTATTCGGTATCTGTGATAGAAGTCATAGAAACAGAAACTGGTAGAGATTTCCTACAGAGGACTAAAGAAAGCACGAAAATGTGCGGTTATCCTGAAGATAGAACAGGCAGAGCAGCTATGGGCTGTCCAATCTCTCTCCAAAGGCTGAAGAAGTCATTGGCAGTGGAAATGGATGGTTATGCCTAGAATCCAAGATCTGCATGCAAAAGTGATAGGTTTTAATAACGAACAGCAGCAGGTCATGTATGTAAGGAAGCTACTCTCTGCTAGAAAGTAAGTTGGAGGCTATCCTGGGCTAGTAAATAAATAAAGTTCATCTTCACTTGGGGGAAAAATGTTTTGCGGTTACTATTCCACAGTGGTAGTGACATAATTACACCTAAGTCACATAGACCCGGTCAAGACTTCAAGATAGAAATCTCCTACAGAGGACTAAAGCAAGCATGAAAATGTATGGACGTTCTGTCTTCAGGATAACCTTCTCATCGTACCATGCATCCAGCTGTGGTGAAGCTACAGGATCGGAGAAGTAGGGATCCCGGTAGTCAGACCACCCTTGCACGCGCAGACACATCCTAACCCAACACTAGCCACTCGGGCTGGAGTAATTTCCGGCCTGCCTCAGAGGGCGGGACTTGGGATCCGTCGGGCGTTTCCGGTCTGGAGGACGACGCGCGTGGCAATCTGGGAAAGGGGGGCGGTGCGGGCAGGTGCGCGCGCAGCAGGCCGGCAGTAGTGGCGGAGATGGAGGAGGGTGGACGAGACAAGACTCCCGTGCAGTCCCAACAACCCTCAGCGACAACCCCCAGCGGCGCGGACGAGAAGTCGAGCGGCAAGGAGCGAAGGGATGCCGGAGAAAAAGACAAAGAGCAGGAGCTGGTGAGGCGCGGCCTGGGAAGCCGGAGGAGGAGGCCTTGGGCTGAGTCACTGCTGGCTTGAAGGCCTCGGGCCCGACTCCGTACTGCCCTCCGCACCTGGGAGACTCTGAATGGGGCGACCCTGTCTTTATGCCCTGCCCGCCCCATTACACACTGTCACTTCCTGAGGCCCTCACCACCACATCGCGGGTCTTTGGCTATTTTCTTGAATGACTTCCAAGCAGAGTCTGCCTGGTTCAGAAGGTAGACAGCCTTCCCAGCAAGGCTGTTTCCCTATCCCACTCCCTCTTCTTGCCCATAGACATTCACACTCTCCACCTGTCCCGGGGTGAGTGGGAGGAGAATGTGATTCGGGTTCCTACTTTTGATGATCTTCTTCCCCTAACCCTAACCAGTCTGAGGAGGACAAGCAGCTTCAAGATGAACTGGAGATGCTCGTGGAGCGACTCGGGGTGAGTCAAGATGTTACTACAGGGAGAGTGTAGTTGGATGTGTCTCATTTGTCTATTTCATTTTGAGGCGACAGTTAGATACCGCATATAGATATTATGATAATTTGAGGGAAAAGAGTTACAAAGGGTATTTAAATGGGGTCATGTGCCTCAGGTCATTTACAGGAGTTGAGGAATCAAGGAATAGGAGCCAGTTATGTCTTTGAGCCAAGTGTTGGTTAAATATGTATGGGTTGTGATGTGGAGGAGGAATGTGACTCCTTTTGGTCTGAGCGCTAACATCCCCTATCAGGAGAAGGATACATCTCTATACCGACCAGCTCTGGAGGAGCTGAGAAGACAAATTCGTTCTTCTACAACTTCCATGACTTCAGTACCCAAGCCTCTCAAATTTCTGCGTCCACACTATGGCAAACTGAAGGAAATCTATGAGAACATGGCCCCTGGGGAGAATAAGGTAATTCAGAATATGGCCTGGGGTCTGTCCGGTTGAATAATTCCTTTTTTAACTAGAAAATAGGATCCATGGTAAGTCACTGAAAGCCTAGTGGACCTCAGGTAGCTGGAGAGTTCATCATAATGAGACTGGTCCTCTAGATGGGAAGCCTGCCACTGCTTCTCAGCTCCTGTGAAGTTTCTGCTTCATTCTACCTTAAGATTCTCTTAGCATGATGTTTCTAACTTATGTTGTGTGTGTGCGCGCCTGTATGCATATGCTTGTATGCATGTACATATTCATAGGTGTCACGCCTATGAATGCCTAAAGACCCTTGGTCTTTATAGTTGGTTTTGTGATGTCTTAAGTCTTAGTAGGTGCTGGGATTTGAACTCTGATCTTCATGAGCATGCAGGAAGTCCTCTTAGGGGTTGACCCGTCTCTCCAGCCACTCTAGCTGCCTTCAAATTCGACTGTGTGGCCTAGACTGAGCTTTTCCTCCTGCCTCTGTCTGGAGTGCTGGGGTCATAGGCATATGCCACTAAAGCTTATGTCTAATGTCCCTATTCTCTCTTCTGTCCCACGTACGTTCATTCCTTTTATGTCTAAAGCCCCACAGTTCAGTCACGTTTTTCCAGTTGGCACAACCGTGACCCAGAAGTCTTTCATTTGCAGTGGGGTTTGAGTAGCCCCTGTTGACTTGCTTTTGTCCTTGACTCCTACATCATCTAGCTATCATACTGCAGCTACAGTGATCTTTCTAGATTATTTAATTTATAATTAAATAAAATATTTAAATTTTAAATAAAATAGATAATTCATAATAAAAGTAATATTTATTAAATAAAATTAAAATTTAGTTTTATATTTATGTGGATGAATGCTTTGCCTCCCTGCCTGTATGTATGTGTATCCTCTCAGTGTAGTATCTGTGTAGGCCAGAGGCTGGGAAAATATCCCCTGGAACTGGAATTAGGCTGTTGTGAAACCCTTATTGGGGACCGGGGAATGAACTCAGGTCATCTGCAAGAGCAGCATGTTTTTGTGACTGTTGAGTCTGTTTTCCAGACCCCTACATTATGCTGCTGCTGCTGTTGTTGTTGTTGTTGTTGTTGTTGTT
>JADRCD010204444.1:0-40036 GCA_019843815.1 Montemys delectorum | reverse complement strand
GACTATCCAGTCTGCTATCATGTCTGAAGTGTTTCCTTTAGTTCCCTTGAGGGACATCAATATATTTTCCCCAACCCTCCATGAAGGCCTTATTGGAGCCCCTAAGCAGAGAGAGCTGTTGAGAACACTGACAATTTGCACACGAGTTCCCAGGTTTTACCATCTGTCTGTCCAAACCAGACACACATACCGTATACTAAACCCTGTTGTCATACCTGACTGGAGCCAGCACCCATGTGTCACGCTTAACTGTTGTTGGTTAAGTGTTGGGTACCAGAGAGTATGAAACTGAAATGGACCCCAGGCTTGGTAAGAAGACATGCTTAATGTGTGTATATGCATGTATGTGTATGGCTCAGCGTGTGTATGCTCACGCAAGTCTGAAAGTGAATACATATAAAGAAGAAAGACAAAGAGAGATCTTTCTTGGAAAGGATGGACTCTTTAGAAGTGCCAGAAGATCCCAGGGTAGCTATATCTAAAGAAAAGTCATTAGTGGGTATCTTGGTTAGTTTTTATTATCAACTTAATGTGACTAAGAGTTACCCTGGGTGAGATAAGCTCAACTGAAGAATTATTTTAGCCAAATTGGTGTGGCCATGTCTGTAAGAGACTACCTCAACTGATGATTGACATGGAAGTGCAGGTCTACTGTGGGCAGCATCGTATCAAGGTGTGTGGGCCTGGGCTATATAAGAAAGCTCATTGATAAGGCAGTGGGCAAGCCAGAAAGCAGATTCCTCTGTGATTTCTGCTTAAGTTCCTGCCCTGACTTCCTTCAAGGATGGGCTGTGACCTGGAGGTGTAAGCTAAAAGAGAGCCTTGTATCTTACGTTGCTTTTGATCATTGTGCTTTATCACAGCAACAGAAAAACAAACTAGCACCGTGGGGAGAGTCTTTGAAACGTACCTGACGGAGGCTGCTCCTGCAGAGTAGATAGGTTTGGCTCGCTTCCATTTCTCTTCCTTCCCACAGTGTCATCATATCTAGCTCCTAATAAAGGACCTGTTCTCCATCTGCCAGAACAAGGCAGTCCCTTGTCATCAAAATGCTTAGAAGTTGCCTGGCTTTCCTGAGCCTCTTGCATACCAACCCACGCAAGTGTGCTTGGGCCCTCTTCTGGGCTCTCTCCTGGGTGTCTATTCACACAGACACAGCTGGAAAGCCCCGAGGTCCACCCTAGCCTGGGACGAGGCCAGCCCTGACAAATGTCAAGTGCTGGAAAAGAAGCTCTGAGATGGGAAATGGCCTGAGCAACCTCTGAGATGAAGCCAAAGCAGACACTTTGCTGGAACAAGCCTGCCAGTTAACCGATGATCAGAAAAACCACCATGACCATTTCTGCCCAAGGAGTATGAATGGCGTTTATTTTATTTTATTTTTTTATTTTTAAATAATCCCAGATCCAGGGAAAAGTTGAACTAGAATGAAACTTCCCATCATGACCTCACCCAGAATCTCCAACTGTTAATAGTCTACCAAAGCATCTTCATATTTTCTCTGATTATACATGTCATTTCAAATTAGATATAATGTATATTTTTTTCACACAGGGTCTCCCTCTGTTGTCTGAGCTGTCCTGGAGCTCTCTATGTAGTGAATGTGGCTTTGAACTCACAGCAATCTACCTGCCTCATCCTCCCATGTGTCTGGATTACAGATGTGAACCACTCTATCGTGCTGAACTATTACAGATTTAGTTGTAAGCAATATAGCCTTTTAGTGCTAATTCCTTCAAGTAATACTGTTTAGTTTAAAGACATCGTCCAACGTTCTTGGATTCTCCTAACAATCTTTCATAGAAAAAAAATTTTAAAAATAATTTGTTTGGTAGTTGAGGATCAGTTCAGTATCTTGCATCCAAATGGATTATTTTCTTTTTATGTTCCTTTCAACTGGAATTGTCTTGGAGTCTCATTGTACAGTCCTTCATACACTTAATACTTTTGCAAACACTCCCTCCACTTGGACTTGTCCACTGTTTCCCATGATGTGTTTCCTGCTTTGACTTGGCTGGTGTTCATACAAATTCATGTCCACTTGGAACCACAGACTGTAACTTCACTCTAAAATATAGTATTTACCAACATGATTAATTAAAGTTTCTAAGATAAAATTATTCTGAATTGAAGATGAGCCTTAAACATGATGCCTAGTGTTCTTATAAGAATAGAACACCAGACCTAGGGAAGGTCATGTGACATAAGCAGACAGTTTGGCCCCTAGAAGATGAAAGTAGCAACAATTCACCCTTTAAGCCTCCAGAAGGAGACAGCCCTGCATACAACTTGACTTCGGATCCTGTGCTCCAGAGCTGCAAGAGAGTCCATTTCTTTTTTTGTTTGTTTTTGTTTTTGTTTTTTGAGACAGGGTTTCTCTGTATAGCCCTGGCTGTCCTGGAGCTCACTTTGTAGACCAGGCTGGCCTCGAACTCAGACATTCACCTGCCTCTGCCTTCCAAGTGCTGGGATTAAAGGCGTGCGCCACCACCGCCCGGCTTGGGAGTCCATTTCTATTCCCTCAAGCCGCTTAGCTTATGGTCCTTGCTTATGGTAGTCACAGGAAATGAAGGCAGGCCCCTCTTGTGTTCACTTACATACTGCCCTTGGATTTGGGCAAAAAGGGGCTCTTGCTTTAGCCCCCTGCTTTAGGATCCATAGTTCACCTTTTAGTTATTGTTCTATTACTATAATCAAACCATGACCAAACACTGCATTAACTGGGGATTAAGCATGCAAATACGTGAGTTTATAGGTATATTCTTATTTTAACCACTATATCATCTAAGCCGTCTCATGGGGATAAACCACGCGTCTGTGGGAAGTCCGTGTCTTCCCCTCTTCATCACAGTGAACCCAGGCCCCTTGAATTTCCAAATGGCCAATGAGGTTTTGGGGACTGTTGAGAACTCCTTCTCTGGACCATCCCTTTCAAGGATATTCCACATTGCTGGGATCTGTGCACTATGCACCCTTAGGCCCAGAGAGGGTACAGGTGGGATTCAGGGAACACTGGATGCATGGGCTGGTGAAGCCACTTACCTACAATCTGTAAACTAAGTCCTTTGCGCATAGTAGGAGATGAGAAGAAGAGTGGGCTAGGACAAAGTCAAGGCCTAGACCTCTGTTGACTGTGTTTCTGAAACTTTCTGAGAAGTCTGGTGCTCCAGATTGATTTAAGGGGACACTTGAACAGGTCAGAGAACAATGCTAAACTATTTGTCAGCTAGGTGAATAAGGTGTAAATAGTCCCAGGACACGGCTGTCTAAAGTCGCTTCTATTCCCTGTCCCATGGGATGTGCTAATCTTTATATCACCATCTCTCCTCTGGTTTTGGTAAGCTGGCACAATTTGATTTCTGTTTCTTCCTTCTGTAGAATGCTGTTAAACTTTACCGTTATGGATATTCATGTTGATTTTAGTTTTTGGCTTCTTATGGCCCTGGTATTGCCAAAAGACTCAGGTGCATGTTCCCAGCCTGTCGCATCATTCAAAGGTGACAAAACTTTTAGGAGGTGAGGTCAATGGTAAGAGGAATTAGTTTATTGGTGGGTAAGCCTTGAAGGGAGTATTGGGACATTTGTGCCTTCCTGTCCTTCTTTGTGCTCCCTTAAGGGGAGCAGCTTGTATAAAGACACACACACACACACACACACACACACACATATGCAGATTCATACACACACAAACAAGTGTATGCACACACACATTCACATACACATTCATGGGTCTGCACACACATATACATATGTGCACACATGCATACATACATGTACACACATATGCACATATATACACACAAGTGTACATCCACATGTACATACATATACATACAGACATGCACACATGCATGTGGGGCAGTGGGCTGTGCAGACAACCTGGTCCCAGTAGAGCAAAAGAACCTCGGAACATAGCGGGTGGTAATTTCTGCCTGCGTGGGATGGAGGAAGGTGCTCGACCATGCCTTCTGGGGCCCTGGCTCCTGTTGCAGTTAGAGCCCTCCCACAGCCCCCCTGCAGGAGAGGTTGACACGGAGAAGCAGGGCCAAGCCTTACCACATGCAAACAAGGTTTCCCCAAGCTCTTAGCCCAAACCAATGAGACTTACCTGCTGTTGAACCCCGAATCACCCCCAAAACTGTATATAAATCCTGTCCAGGGGATTAAAGGTATGTGAGAACTACTCTGTCCTCTGAGCCTTTTGTTCTAAGAGCTGTGACACTTGGGAAGAGGTCTCCCTAAATGCCTCCTGAAGCCTGAAGCTCTGCCCCTGCACTCCTCACTGGCTAGTTGGCCTCTTGTCAGCCCAGCCAGACCTGACTCAGTGCAGGGCGGCCCAGAGTGATCTGGAAGGGCATGACAGATGGAGGTAAAGCCAACTGCAGCAGCAGAAGCAACGAAACGACTTCCCCATCCTGCCCATGCTTGCTTCCCTTTGCCAGAACTCTCACACCAAGCTGGTCCAGAGATCTCCACGGAAAGCCCCTGGTACACAGGCCCACAAAGGCACACACGCACACGTACACACACACACACACACACACACACACACACACACCCTCATGAGCTGCTGCACCACAAGCCCAAAAGCAGCAGGGGCAATTTATTGAGGTGTGGAAACTCTTGACTCTGTAAGCCAAAATAAACTTTTCTCCTTTTAAAGTTAAATGTCTCCAGTATTTTCTTAAATATGGAAAATTAGCCCAGAACAGTCATAAATTAAACTGCTGTGAACACCCAGTGCATACAGTTTCACACAACTCTAGTCATATCAACTAGATAAAGTGCTAGGAAGGGAATTTCTGAATTGATGGGTATGAAGCTTCTTAAGGCTTTTGTGTAGAGAAATCCCCCCCTACACACAGTGTGAAAGAGAAGAGCTTTTCTCTTCATCACTGACAACAGTGCTTTAAAAAACTCTCTCAGGATCTCTTTATTTTTGCCGTGCTAGGGGCCAAACTCAGGCCTTCAAACATGCTAAGCACGCAATTCACCACCACCCTCCACTTTTGACCTGAGTTGCTTATTAACTTCAAGTGAGCGAACTGTATCACAAGTGAATCACTATCATCATGTTTCTAATGAATGGGACATTCTAGAAAATGTCCTGCCCCAAGTATAAGATATGCAGGACTTGCTAAAGATAGTTGTAAGGAAGAGACAGGTGAAGAAAGAAAAGAGAGACATTCCTTCCCTCCCAGCTGTGTTCAGGGTTGGCTGCTTCCACCTCACAGGCACTGGTAATCTACTCTCCCCGAGATACTGAAGGCAACGCCCAGCCTGGACCACGGTTGTGAGGAAGACACGCGTCAGTTCCCATGTGTTCCCCTCCCAGCCTTTCTACCTGTGACCTTGTGATTTCACTTTGTCTTCTGCAGAGCTCTTGAGGATATGGACGGTAATGGGAATGGAAGAACACTGACGTCTTTCTCCTGAGAATCATGGTGGCTGTGTCACTGCTGTGGTACCAGGAGCAAGGTGGGGTGGCAGAGTGGACAGCCTGTGTGTGATGCTTCAGGCAGTCACAGGTGCAGGGAAAGATCTAAGCGTTCTCCCAAAGTATGCATCAAGGGCTCTCTGACACACAGAAGGAGGGGACATGAGTTCAAGACGAAGAAAAATTGAAAACCAGAAACCGTTAGCCATCAACTTGCTTCACTCTCATATGATTAAGGGTTTATTTGTGTGCATGTGTGCATGCTTGTGCTATATGCATTTCTAGTACCTGCAGAAGCCAGAGAGGAGTTCAGAGCCCTTGGAGGTAGAGTTCCAGATAATTGTGAGCGACCACATTTTGGTCCTGAGCTAAGGACCAAAACAACAAATGCTCTTAACTGCACTGTCTCTCTGTCCCTGTCACCCACACATATTCTTCCCAGGCTGGCTCTGTCTCTCTGTCTCTCTGTCTCTGTCTCTGTCTCTGTCTCTCTCTCACACACACACACAAATACACACACACACAAATACACACACACACACACACACCAATAGGCTACACACCATTCCTTAGCCCATCTGTCTGTGGAAACAAAATCAATATTATGTTGCACACAAAGCACCTATTTAATCTAAAATTGTATTTATAGTCCACTTACCTGCCGGAGTAACCCAAAGTCAGTGTGGCTTTCTGTTTCTCTTCAGGCAGGGCTTACTCCTTTATTCTCCTTATCACAAGTGTGGAACTTATGAATGGGCTTTGACATTGACAAGAAAAGCTCTAACAGGAAACTGTTGCTTGGGGGTCCTGGGTGGGAAAGGACACACACACACACACACACACACACACACACACACACACACACACGATGCACAGCCTACCTGGCACATATTTCTTTAGCTTTATTCTTTCAGTTCACTGTAGAATAAAGGAGAAAAAAAGAAGAGAATTCAGAGCAGTGTGTGTGTGAGTGTTTATGTGTGTGTGTGTGTGTGTGTGTGTGTGTGTGTGCGTGTGTGTGTGCATCTCAATGCCAGCCTATGAACCGGTGGCAAGCAGGTGGCAATCTCAAAATTGCAGACATGTAACTATAGCAATGTCCATAATGTCTATTTTCTGCCTTACAGGTCCATACTTTATCTGAGTAATCTTTTATTCTTTGGACAGTCAATTATATCCGTACATGGAACATCACAGTCTGATACTGCTTATGTGTATAAGAAGGACATTTTTGACAAAGCAGCACTTAAGCATTAGGACCACCCGGCATTTGAAAGATCCAAGGTTTACAGAAAGTCCCCATCTGTAGTTACATGTGGCAGCCACAAGCTCAGCTCACCCATGACCACAGTGAGAGGATAGCTGTCATCACATCCCTTGAACCTGACTTGTCAGAGCTGACATCTGTCCAGGTGGAGAACTTGCTGGGTCAGTTCAGGATTTCCCCGTCTCCCATATAATGCCAGAGTGAAGACACTAGACAGGACCTGGGTCCCTGCTGATAGCTGATATTAATTACAATTCAGAGCTCTCCAGCATTCTAACCTCCCCACTCAGAACACTCAGGCAGCCACCAGCTCAAGGCCCTGTAGTAATGGGCTCAAGGCCTGGGCTCAACACAGTGTCTCATTACAGCCACACTCGTTTTTGGGCAGCTCTCATACATGCATGATCCATGCAGGAGAAGAAAGACCCACACATTTCTTCCCACTTTGGGACAATACTTTACGACTACTGGGGCGACTTCTGAGGCCTCCCTGTGGTCCACGGAGGCCTTCCTTGATACTGCTCCACGGCTCAAGGCTTTCTCCTACCCACCTCTGCTTAGGTTTCTCTAAAATTAGATTCTTTAAGCAGAGGTTGTGTCCTGATCCTGTGCAGATGTGGGAGTACTTCAGCTACTCCCCTTGTGAACTCACTGTGCATTAATGGACAGATGCAGTTAAGAATGGAAACTCCAGAGATACGCTGTGCATTACTGAGCCAATTTTGATGTCATTAAATATAGCATTCTGGACCAAATACTATATGCCTCTGTACCTCAACTTTCTCTTCTGTAAAATAGGGGTAATAATACTATTCCCATCACACTAAAAAGGAGAGAAAAATGAAAGAGATAAGAACATGCATTAAATAGTGCCTAGCACATGGAAAGTTCTGGGTGAATGTTGGTTGTTCTATAACGTACACAAGCCTTTGTGCTTTCTAGAGGGTGTCCTGACTGGCTTTAACACGACACAGACTAGAGTCATCTGAGAGAAGAGCTTCAGTGGAGGACCAGACTGGCTGGTGCACATGCTGGTGGGGGAATACCTTGACTGTTAATTGATGTAAGAAAGCCCAGCTCACTGTGGGTGGTACCATCCCTAGGAAGATGGCCCTGAACCATACAAGACAATTCAGGATTAGGGTCAGAGTACATGACAAGTGCCCACACGCCAGTCAGCAAGCAGCACTCTCCATGGCTTCTGCTGTGCTTCATGGATGGAAAGGGATATACTGCTGTATGTATGGAATGGCCACTAGACCTGCCTTCGAGTTCCTGCCTTGATGCCTTCAGCGATGGACTGTGACTTGAAGTTGTAAGTAAACCTATATTGCTTATAGTCCAAGGATTTTATCACAGCAACACAAACATGAACAGAGGGTGAAACTTGAGAAATTCAACAGCTGTAAAAAGACCTCACTCGTCACCTTGATCTTTGCTTCTGAGACAATGAAATTGAAACAGTCTCAGAGACCATATAAAAAGGAAGGAAGACCAAGCAAGGGGCACAGGGATGGGTTGGGGAAGACTGTTAATCTTCCAAGACATCACCCTGTTAGACAGACGAGATCTTTTTGCGCTGGGTGTAAGCTTGCACACAGAGACTATTGCTCAGGTACCTTGATTTTCTTTACAGTTAGAGATCCTAATATTTGGTGACTATTTTCAGATCTGCAAAGTGCTTCTAGTCAAACTTCCAGCTCTAAAGCTTTTAATTAGATTACTTCAAATCAGAATAGGGAGGCAGGAGAAAGGACCGCGCTGAATTAATCAAAACAACGAGTAAGCAAAGTCTTTCAGTGGAGAAGGAAACGGGGACTGGCCTTCTGTGAATTGACAAGGGACTCTTCCCTGTGATAGCTGCTTGTGATTGGGACTTGAGGAGGTTGCCCGGGAATGCCCCCGGATATGCCTGTAAATCTATTAGCTGAGTAGTAAAGATCTGCCCTGATTGGACAGCACCATCCTCTGAGCTGGGAGTTCAGACAAGAAAAAGAAAAAGAACAAGCAAGCCCTGAGTGGAGCCAGTGCCTGTCCCTCTCTCTTCTACCATGATACAAAGAAGCACTTTTGCTACCCACTCCCACCGCTACGATGTTCTGCCCAAACACTTGGCCAAGTTACCACTGGATCCCTGAAAGTATGAGCCAATATAAGTTCTCTCTCCTCTTTTTTAAGTGGTTTATGTCACAGTGATGAGAAAGATTTCATACACACTCCCTCCTAACTCGAAAATTGCCTTCATAGGCTTGGACTCCCCCCAGCCCCGCCCCTCAGCAGAACAAGTAAATTCGTCTTCTCTCCGTGGCAGGTGCTTAGGCTTAACTCTTGACTCACAAGAAACCTTACCTCTCTGGCATAAACCAGAAACGCAAGGGATCACCAGCTAATTGAAAACCAAGTCGGAGACACTTAACTTACCCCCGCTAACCTCTCAGATGTAGGAATCCTCCGGTTCTAAAGCTAGCAACTTCAGGGGATGGCACCGTATTGACAATATCGCTAGACGTATGGCTTAGCTTTGGAATAAAATATTTATAATCCCTCTCTGGGGGAAGTGGGCTTAGCAGAATGAATCCACAGGCTCTGGCTCTCCTGAGGTATTTTTCTCATTCTCCCTGGCAAGGATAAAATCTAAACTGTACTTAAGAAACCGTGTTAAATGTGTTAGTTGACTGAATCTGGCATTTATAATGCAATTTAGCAAAGTTTTATATTGACAGCATGACATTTTTAAAGGGCCCTTTCTGATTAACAAGGTTCGGAATCACTCCCTTGATTATGCTCGCCGAGGAGTATAAAACGCTACAGGCTCTGAGAGCAATGAATCGGGGCTCTGTTAGCATTAGACGCATTTTGCTTTCTTAGTGACCATTTCCAGGGAGGATCAGGGTGCGACTGCATGTTTTCCTGACAGAAGAAAATCTGTTTTCTCATTTGAGAGGGGCGGGGGTAGGGAGGACCCCTATGGGGAACAGGGCTCAATAGGCAGAGGAGGTGCGTAGGCTCTAAGTCAAGGCCAGGAAACGTGTCCATAAAAGATCAGTGTTGCCTTCTGATGTCCCACCCAGACAAAGCCTGTCTAGGGAAATCCAGAGGAAGGCAAGCATCCATCCAAAGGCAAACTGGGAAAGGTTTGACTTTACCTTCGTTCTATTACTGTTAGCACGGTGTCTCCTGCTTATTACCTAAATATGTAACAATTTCACTTGGACTTCCCCATGGGAAGAAAACCACACCAGAAGGCTGTGTAGCAATGGAACAAATGCAGCATCAGAGAGTGATATAGATTATCCCAGCTTTGTTCACAGCAGACTCCGCTGCGAGAGTTCCAACTTCTTGTCATGAGGCTTTTAGTCACCATCTCCCGAGCAGCTGACCAAGCACAAGGAGCTGCTGGGGACACCACAACCTTCATGTGTATGTGTATAAATCCTCATACATTTTTGGCTCTAGCCGCATTCAAGTGTGCTGTTCAGTGGTGTATGAGACCAACACCACAGTCCATCTGCAAAGCTTCCCAACAGCCAGGACTAAAGCTCCGTGCCCGTTGCGTGGGAGAGTAAGTCTCCTCCCCCAGCCCCATGGTCTGCTCCCAGTCTACTCCCCACCTGTGGATTTGACCATTTTAGGTATGGGGTGCCCATAGAGTCCTTCTGTGACTCCTTTACTTCTTTGAGCACCACGCCACCACTCAGGCATGTCACAGCATGGGTCAGAACTGCCTGCTTGCCAACACTGAACGGTTTCACTGGGAGTACTGTATTCCGCCAATCCCTTGCCCATCAGCAAACACTTGGGCTATGCCCCCTTTTTTGCTCTAGCAGGAGCACGTAAACAGGAGAGCACAAGTGTGTACCTATAGGTGTGCAGACTGTCTTACTTTTGATTGCGATGGTGACCCTCTCCCTTAGATACGGCATTCATTTCCCAGGTAAGGAAAGGGATATCCATGGATATAAGCTGCCCAAGGCCGTATTCCTGGCAGGTGGTAGTTCTGGGATTTGAAGTCATGTCTACTCACCATCCTCCTCACCTCTGACCCCTGGTTCAGTTCTATCCATTCATGAGTGATGTCCACTCAGCGATAATACTTCTCTGGGTGGCAAGTAGCTCTCAAGCGGCATCTTCTTTCATCGCCAGCCATGTGTTAAGTTTTCCTACTGAGGGGTTGAGAAGAATCTGCCAAGATGTCATATTCTAAGATGTTGGACTTCAATATTTCAATTTCCAAGATTCTAGAGAGATCCAAGATGTCACACAACCCTCCCTCAGCTGAAAGGCAATTGATGACTTGTAAAACTAGCAGTTGATGCCTGTGCATACCAGTATACTGGAGTCTGTCTTATCAGGGGAGTGGAACCCATGCCAGCTAACCCGAGATTCTGGGAGGACACACCCACCTTAGGGAGGAGGTATAGTGGTATCTGGGTATCACTTTCTCCACTAAAGTTCACTCAGCATAGACTTAGAAAAAGGGAAACTGGGGTTTCATTTCTGGGCTGCGGACTCTTATTTGTATTTTGAAAATACCATCTGTCCTGCCTAATATAAAATTTAATGTGTCTGAATATTTATGGGCAGGTCGAACAAAATGACTTTGCTGATTTTTTTTCTTTTTTTGAGACAGAGTCTCATGTAAGAGCTCAGGATACCTTTCAGCTTACTGCATAACCAATAATGACCTACACTTCTGACCCTCCTGTCTTGATGTACAAACAAATAACACTACCCCTGGTTTGCTCAGTGCAGAGGATAGAACCCAGGGCCTCGTGGGCATGCACTGTACTGACTGACTGACTGAGTTACATCCTTAACTGCAGATCCTACTACTATCATTTTGTTTCAAAATCAGAAAGAGGAAGCAGTAGACAGAAATCGTGAGTGAAGGCATGAGTGAAGGCTGCTTTCCCACTTCACCCAGATGTGTCAGTGTGGCTGAGTCAGATAGAAGAGCTACATGTAGACTACACTCTGGGGTCATTTCTCCCAAAGAAAAAAAAGAGGGAAAACTGTCCTCTCTGGCACGCTAAGCCTAGAATGTATCTTCGGAATGAACGGAGAGTGAATGGCCTTTGTTTTTTTGTTTTTTTTTTTGTTGTTGTTTTTTCACTTATTCACTTAACAATATTCACTTTTTGTTCTAGAACAATAGCAAAGCACAGTCAAAGAATGAAAGTCTCACCTGGAAAGGACCAGCGTTTCTCTTTCCAACGCCACACTGCCTATGAGGCTCGGGCATAAGACACTGATCAGCTGGATATTTAAGTGATGAGCTGCAGATGGCTGGCATCCAGTCCATACAGTGTCTCTGTGTGGTTTCTAGCAGGAGGCTGATGTCCCTCGGCTCAGATGCAAAGAAGTCCCCTAACGTCGGGGACACTGGTGGCAGAAACATATCCAAAAGAAACTCTGGGCGGTAAGAACCCTGTTGTGTGAAGAGGGGCCTCAGATCCTACCTAGTTGTAAATAACTTCAAGAGCAGGGCGCATATTTATTGTGGCTATGCTGCCCAGGGATTCGGGGCTGAGGCAAAGACTAGTCCTTCCTGTGAATTCTGAAGCTAAAACATGACTTAACTAATGTAGAGCAGGAAACAGTCTCACTAGGAAGGTCTTAGGACTGTCGTCTAAGGGCTGTCAGCTCAGTTCCCAGCCCAAGTCACCAGGATGGAAGCTCAATGAGGAAGAAGGAAGCCTCACTTTGGAAAGAGTGCCAGACACTGATGTATCCATGGCTTTCAGAGGTAGTCATGGCTCGCACGCTGTCCTTTCTGAGGTTAGGTGATGGGGTCTGTTCTAGAAGCTTCATATGCGTGAACACAATGACTCCTAACAAATGCTGCTGGTCTGTGGGCTGCAAAAAGGATGCTGAGGCCCTTGGAGGGTAAATGGCTGGTGCAAGGACACACACAGGTATTGCATAGCCCAGGCACATACACTCTGTCTTCCGAAGCCAGTAAGCACTGGCCGGCTTCCTCTACCTGCTGAGGGGTTACCTTGCTCAAAAGGGCAGCCTGGCATGTTTTAAGGGAAAGATAAAGTGGGACCCTTTCATTTTCACCTTGAAAGTAGATCTGTTCATTTCCTAGGGTACCAGAAGGAACAGTGTACAAATTAGCATGTGTGTTCCTGGTTTTGCCTTTTATGGTCGTTTATTATTCTTAATAGGGTGACAGGGAGGACAGGAGATCAAGGGCTTTAGGAAGAAGGCACATGTTCCAGAAGTACAAGGTAACCTGTCTGCAGTCCCGCCGCCACCACCCCACTACCCCAGCACCTCCCATCCATGCCCTGGGGGTGGCATATCGAATTGTTAGAAAATAAGTCCAAAAGTTCATTTGTTAACAAGTAACAGGACATGAGGCCCTTCCTTAGCAGGTAATCAGAGTAAGATGAGGTCACCAGGTGAGGTGGTATTGGTGGCTTTGTGACACCATCCAGAACAACCAGCTAGCATTCTCTCTGCTGTGTTGTGAGTTGTGTAAGACACTTGGCTGCTAGCTCCATGCCCTTGGATTTCCCAACCCACAGAACCAAGAAAGACATTTCTTTATAAGTTACCCTGTAACGGCATTTTATTACAGGGACAGGAAATGCAGTCCAGCTCTCCCCCTTGGTCCATAGCTCCTCTGACAATATGAGTATATAGTGGTCAGAGATCAGAGACCAACCCTATAGTCAGGTTTCTCATAAATGTGGGTCCGGGGTATTGAACTCAGGTCACCAGGCTTGACCTTACCTGAGCCGTCTAAGCAGCCCTGATTACGCTTCTCTTTGGTCTTTGCTTCTTACTTATAAACATTTTTGTTTTGAAGAACAGAGGATGATTTGTAGAAGATGATACTGACTGACATGGTGTAGGCAATATCCCAGCACTCCTTGGGAAATCTCAGCCTCTCACATCCTTGAAATTAAAGAATAAACATCTCCTCCCATCCAACCGTCTTTCCCAGAAGTCTCTTGGAGTCTCTAGCCAAGGACACACAAGATTTTTAGCCTCAAGTTTCTCTAACAATGAATAGTATTGGACCCTGTGCTAGTCAGAGTTCTGTCACTGTAGCAAAGTATTTGAAGAAATAAACTTATGAAAAACAGAGGTTTATTTGGACTTGTAGTTTCAAAGTTTCCAATTCAGAATAAGGCCAAAGCTCTGTCTTTCCGCCTCTGGTGGGGAGTCAAATTATTACAACAGTAAGCACATCGCAGACTAAACTACACATCTCATTGACAGAAGCAAACTCTTGTCTTCCGGAAATCTGTACAACAGCCTCTTGGTTTCACTTCACAAAGCTTCAGATCCCAAGAGTCAACTATGTTCCAAATACGTTACATGGAAGTTTCTGGAAATAACTAACTAACAGGGTTTTAATTGCATAGCATTCTGAGATGCATTGGGAAATCTCACACTGTCATGGCCTCTTGTTCTACCTCGAGTCTCAAAATTCCCTTCAAAGGCACACTCTCAAAAACACCTATGAGAAAGTTTAATTTATAAAGTAGTCACAGTAAGAAAAAAATTAACATTTAAATAAAACCATTTTACTGATATACCGTAACAAAGGTTATAAGGACAAAATATCCTATTGTCCTGTGCTCACCCTTCCCTATGCTTCTGTGAGATGATACAGCAATAATTCCTTTGGCATATCTGGACTGCCACCAGCACTACTCTTTTGTGTTTTGGGTGCACTCTTAAATAAAATGAAGGCTACTGGCTCTGTCAGCCAATATGGCTACCAATTGATGTCTGGGGAAGTAGTGTGTACAATGTGACTGCATCAGACAGTGGAGGGAGGCAGAGCTCAGGGTGAGGTGGAACAAGAGGTCACAACAGAGTGAGATCTCTCCATGCATCTCAGAATGTTATGCGATTAAAACCCCATCAATTATTTATTTCCGGAAACTTCCATGTAACGTATTTGGAACATAGTTGACTCTTGGGATCTGAAGCTTTGGGAAGTGAAACCAAGAAGCCGTTGTACAGATTTCTGGAAGACAAGAGTTTTTGCTTCATTAGTTCACCAATGTACAGGAAGCTTCCAGAACAGTGCTCAGCTAATGGGAATCCTTAAAAATACAGGCTGAATGAATATTTGCCAGACTAATGAATACCCCAAAGATGTAATGGCTTCAGAATCAGCTGGTTAAGGACCCAACCCCCACCTCTACCTCTTACTAGCTATTTTCCCCTCCTAAATTACATATCTTTTTCTGTATCATTCCTTTAATCCCAAAGTAGAGAAAGCCCCAGTTATACCAGGGATGGTCTCATTGTTTAGGACTGGCATATACAAGGAGTGTAACAAAGGAGAAGGGATCAAGCACCTTGGTACCTTAGATCCTGGGATTAAGGGCCTGGAGTTAAAGCATCTAGCAGACTCCTCATGGAGCCAAGTACCATCTCATGCTGAAACAGAAAATGTAATGTGTCACACATCATACAATGTTCTTGTACAGAGATGGAGTCCATGACTTGGGACTCTAGCTAGAGCTACCCAAGAAATGTATCGTTTTGTCTGTCCCCCTATGACAAATGATCATCATTGGTCCACTGTTGTCCTGAAACTCACGATCAGTTAGTCAGATGTCATATTTCCTCCTATCTCTTCCTTTCTCTCTTCTCCTTCTCCTTTGTGGTTTCAGGTCAGACCTATCTAGAGGGTACATATCTACCCTTTGTGGGAATTGCTTGACTACATTATAGTCTCCAGATGTGCAAAGCTTTGTGTTTTTCCCTGTGAGGAATAGAGGACAGTATATACCAATTGTATGTATATAAATATCCCTCCTAAAAGATCAAACTATTCCCACCACATCAACACTGACAGTTTGTTTGCATTAGTATGGCTTAGGTGTAATTTGTACCAGTATAAATATTACTTTAGCTTTACTGCTAATTATATCAACATAAACTTAATTTATACTGATAATCACCACCATAATGTATTGCTGCCAAACATCCCCAATGATATTTTGCAGCACAGTATACACTCAGTCATTAGTAATCACAGAAATGTGCCCACCATTCATTACAATACTGGCTAAAGGATTTCCCTAAATGTCCTTTTCCTGAAGCCTACAAGAAGCGAGAACCCTGGGAAAGTAGACAAAGTCTGTCGTTTTATTAAAAGAATCTCTTTTTTCCCCACAGCATTCTATGGAGTTAAGTCCAGGCTGCAAAGGAGGACCCATCCCCCCAACCCCAGTATGGCACAAGTATACTCTCAACTTTCAAGTTTAGTTTGGGACACATTAATTGAATCACAACTCTCACATTCAAATGCCAAATAGCATTTATCTCCGGTGACATGTCACCTCTAAACTCTCATGTCAGGGTTTTTAAAAATTCTGCTGCTTCTTGTGAATTTGTCCTAGCCTTTAATTTAAGGAGTCTGGATAGAAACAACATAGCACAGGTATGATTTTCTATCCTCTGTGGTTTTAGGGCCCACAGAGAGGGATCTTAGAACACCATCTCTGCAGATAAGGGGGCACCATATGTAGACATATAGAATCTTGTAACATGTCACTCATGGTTGATGAAAGCCGTCCCCCATAGTGGGACTGTGTAGATGAACAAGCTCTTGGAGGAGGCATACCGTGCTCTTATGTCCACCTCTGTCTTTTCACTTAAGAGATTCAAAATGGTTTTGTGGTTAAGTTGGTCCAAGTCATTCCTTTGATGGCCTTCTGTGGTAAGTCAGCAGATCACTATGGCTGCCACCTTGTGTCCACTTTTAGATCATGAGGCACTGGGCTTAACTTTGCTGAAGGGACGCCCCATCCAACTCTCAGTGTGTATTCGTCTCACACAGCAGGCTCCTTCCCCAGGCTCCAGGCATGATGCATGTGGGCTAGAATAAGAGAACCTGAGTGTATACTTCTCCATCCCAGTGAGGAAACACATGACCCAATCTAGTCAGTCAATGTTATTGAAATTCAACCTCAGGAGCAAGCCGTTTTCTCCTCTGTGCCAATTAACTGGCTCACTCGTAAGAAGATGGCTCTTGGAGGTACCGCCCTGACCCCAGTGGAAATCCCAAGAATGAAACATTTTACCCAAGACAGCTAGGCAAACTGAGAGCAGGAGAGCAGCCTCCGTGACCTCCACACTCCCAAATAACATTGTAACATTGTGCTTGACTCCAGCTCTTTTCCCGAGGTCCAAGAATCTATCTTGTTTAATGCTATTGGGGTACTTGCTTACTGGCATGACCAAAACACTCCTGTTGGATGCAGGAAGTGAGTAGGTATTGAGATGATTGAACCCATTCTAAGATGGAGAGATGGACAGAAAGAAAGGATGCCCCATCGGCCTAAGAGTCACACGGATTAAGTACAGAGAACGGCATATCCTGAACATTCCTTTATGCTTTGAGTGCAAAATAGTCCCTGCAGGTTCATGTGTTAGAATTCCTGTTCTCAGCTCGGTGCTACTGTACTTGGAGGCTGCAGAATCTTTAGGAGCTGGGGCCTCACTGTAGGAAGCAGGTTGCTGGTGGGAAGGGAGGTCTTAGGGTTCACAGCCTAGTCTCATTTCCAACTCAACTTCTCTCTGTTTTCTGGTCCATCAAGATGTGAACAAGCAGCCTCCAGGCCCTGATGCTGCAGCTCAGAGCATCCAAGATCTCTGCCATGGTTCCTTGGGCCATGATGAGTTTGCAGCCTCTCAAAGCCTGAGCAGAAGCTCGCTTTTCCTCTTTGGCATTCCTTCTGCCAGGTATTTGCCGTGGCAACAAGCGAAGGACCCTGGAAGCATTCCAACACCTGAATGTCCTGAAAGCATTCCAACACCAGAATGTCCAGTAAACATAGAGGAGTTTCAACAACACTTTAAAATTTGGCATCCTGGTATAGAAACTGTCATCTTTTATTTTTCAAATATTTCTAAGTCTACAATTGATTCCCTAGCAAAGAAGAAGTGCGAGGAACTGAGCGTGGGGTGGGGTGGGGGGATAATGTATGTAGAATTTACAACAATCAACTCTAAATTCAGAAGAGTTGGAGAGAAACAGAAAGGAAATGTGAGAAGCCAGACTCATACAATCATCTTGTCCTTAAGAAGTCAGTGGAATGTGCCAAGCTAAATAAGTGTGAGGAAAATCAAATCCTGAGGGCTTTTGAAGATACCATTTTCATCTTCGAATCTGTTCTCCCAGCACCCCACCTGCTGCTTGGTGTAGTGCTGGAGCATGTTATCTGTCATGGTCCCCCCCAATTAGCACTTTGAATACAACCACAGCAATGGAGACTGTGCCCTCTATCTGCCATAGGCGGGCTGGTTTCTACAATTAAACTGAAGTTCAGGTTTTGGCTAATAACAGGCAAGGGCTGTGACAGGGAAGGGAGTCCTTATTCATTAGCTCATGCTAATGGGCGCTAGAACCAGCCCCGCCACCAGCCTGCTAGTGTGAGAGCCAGGCATACAGTGTCACTCTGATCTCAGAGTGTCTGCAGGTTTATTTCACAACATTGCTGAGGTCTGGCAGTTATCTAATCAGGAGCAGTTTTAAGGGGAAAGAAAGGGATAATTTGTTTTAAGTGCCAGTCTTCAGTCTCCGTATTCTATGAAACAGTCATTAATTATCAATACAAGGCTGATGGCATTATTATGAGGCCTGTGTGCTTACAGAGACTGTTCCTTGGATTGCACTCAGCTCTTGGTGAGTGTAGGGAAAATAATTATCTTTTATTTACGTAAGGCAAACGGTAATTATCACATCAGTCTGATAGTTCTGAAAAGATAGGTCACTGCAAAGAAAGAGTTGGACCGACTACAGCCATCCCCCACCATAGCATCCAGGTTCTCGCTTAGATAATGCAATCCTCACATGTTTGGGACTTGCATAAAATGGCTCAGTGTTAGTACAGAATCCAAGTCTAGCCTCCCTTGGTTAATTAGGACACCTACTCTAATGTAAAGACTGTGTCAGTATCAGTTATCCCATATGGTTTAAAGAATAATGATCAGGAAAACTATGTACACATTTAGGACTTTTTTTTTTTTCAAATATTCTCAAGCCATGTGTGATTTGGTCCTAGAATGAGGAATCCCAAGAACAAGCTCCGTGCTCGCTTCGGCAGCACATACACTAAAATTGGAACGATACAGAGAAGATTGGCATGGCCCCTGTGCAAGGATGACATGTAAATTTGTGAAGCGTTCCATATTTAAAAAAAAAAGAAAAAGAAAAAGAACAAGTTCCACTTGTACCACACTGGACACTACTGGATGTGGAGCAAATGATGCTTGTGGCTGAAGCAGCAGCTCTTCCACAGATATTCTTTTTACATGGAACTATTGAGTGCTGGGGCTGGAGAGACAGGTCAGTCAACAAAAGTGTATGGTGGGCAACCCTGAGAACCTGAGATCCTCAGAATCCATGTACATGAAGAAACAACTAGACATGCTGAGAGGTAGATACAGGGAAATAGACCCAGGGCTCACTAGACATCCATGCTAGAGGAATCAAGGAGTTCCAGGCCATCACTAGTCTCTCAAGACCCTGCTTCAAAAAAGAGAAGAGAAGAGAAGTGGAGAGGAGAAGAAAGGAGAGGAGAGGAGAGGAGAGGAGAGGAGAGGAGAGGAGAGAAGAGAAGAGAGAGGACCATTGGTTTTCTCATGCACATATACACATTTATATGTACTTGCACATACATGTACATCCACACAAAGAGGCCACCACACACACACACACATATATATATATATGTATGTATATATGTATATCCATACCCACCAAGTGGCAAGTGTTCTACTAGCTGTTTCATGTTCAGTATTAAACAAAGCAGGTCTCCCCTGGTCTTCTGTCCACTTGAGTTCTTTCGGTCATGGGACGTTAAATCTCAGGAGACAGAGCTCAGTTATGTGTCCCATACAGGAAAAACTGTAATGGAGCATTTGATGCTCCACGTCGTATCTTTGACTGCCCCTCACAGGCGGGTCCTCTGCACTTAGGCATTAGTGACCTAGAAAAAGTACTAAAGGTCATACAAGCATCGTATTTGAGCATTTGGGCTTCCGAGGATTAACCTCCAGGCATTGACACAGACTTTGTTCTTTCTAGGTCAGTTGGATAATGCAAGTGCCCAGCCCCTGATCCTCTTTGTCCCAATTAGACCATTTTTCTCTAGTGCATTGCCAGAGTATAGTACCCAGCCCTGGCTCCAGTAAGGTGTCTTATTGGACCAAGATAGGAAACATGCAAGGGCGGTGCCTGGAAAAGACCATGCTTGCCAACGACCGTAGGACAGACAGCTTAAAATATATCATCCAAGCATAACGAGCCAGTTTCTTTTTTTCAAAAACAAGAATGCTTGTGCAAGCCCACTGAATGGCTGGGAGGACTGCAAATCTGTGGTGGCATTAAGGTCACCCATCGGGGAGAGGAGGTGTGTCGTGTAGGTCGGAGCCTGTATCCCAGTAGCTGCAGATGTGTTCCTAAATGGATGCTCCCACTTTAACTATTAATAATGTGGAGTCAAGTCCCAATTTCCCTCCAGAGCACCATCTATTCCAAATTAATTTATTAAAAATGCATTCTACTCACTAGTGCTGGGCAGATTTATGAAAGGCGGGTCAAGGATCTCCAGATCTGCGAGCCCCGATGTTCAGGCTAGGCTGCTTATTATTTATCTAGAATCCTGGCTGTGTGTGTCCATCCCTGTTGGTCTCCTCACTCGTAGTTTTTTTTGTTTGTTTGTTTGTTTGTTTGTTTTTTAATCTCTTCATCCATTCCCTGTAGTGACATGGCTTTCCACCAACCTCTGACAGGTAGTGGTTGATACTGGTCCAGAATAACTTTAGCTGAGGCTCACAGTAAGTGAAGGGGCTGTTCAGATTTTTGCAGATGTGTTCATTAAATGCTCAGGGAATGCTTCAAGTTTCTTCATTTTCCAGAGATGAGCATTTGGGCTTGCATTTATTTACTTATTTATTTACTTATCTATCTACCTATCTATCTATTTATTTATTTTTGGACTGGCATTTTTTATTACTTTCATTTTCTTTTTGTAGGTTGTGGGCTGATTTAATGACAGTTAGAAACACCAGCTATAAAATATATTTCTAAAGGGAAAATCTTAATGCACATTTAGAATCTTGCATGGAGTTCCTTTATTAACTGTCTCATCAATTGACTGTAGGGAAAAAGCCCCCCCCCCCAAAACTCCTTGTTTTATACTAGCCACCATAAGAAGAGTTATTAAAGGGCCAGCTCTTAGTGATGGCCATGTGATTTCCTTGAAATAGTACCACCTGGCATAAAGTTATGTCCTTAAACACCACTTCTCTAAAATGTATGAGATCAAGGGCTTTGTATTTGGGGTTACTCTTCATGTTAATGCTATCAATGGAGATGAGAGAAATACAGACTTTTAGAAGTAGGAAGGATTCATTTACAGTTCTACAGTGTGCAGGTTTCTTTAGCTAAACTCAACTGTATTTCAAGCTTTACATTAGACACTGCAGATACTGCAGAAACAAGCACAAGTTAGTTTCCTAAAGTTTTCCTAAGTTAGGTGTATGTGTGTGCGTATACATGTTTGTGTGTGTGCTTGTATGTGTCTGTCTATCTAGCTCTCTCTCTCTGTGTGTGTGTGTGTGTGTGTGTGTGTGTGTGTGTGTATGGTCAGAGGAGACAATTGCCTAAGAAGACAAGCAATTCGGATGGGCCATGGGACATGGGGTAGCAGACTCACGCTGAAGGAGGAAGCCTGGGGTTTCTACTCTGCTACCTCCTGTGTGCTCAGACCTCAGCATCATTCCGAGTGTTGCATTTCTAAGAAAGTCATGTCCCCAAGATTGTCTCAGAAGCATTATGGTAGAAACTCCAGGGCTGCAGAGCAAAGCTAGATTTTAAAAATGCTTTCTGGTTAGCTGTAGTGTACATAATCAGTTTTGTCCCAACACTTGAGAAGCTGAGGTAGGAAAATTTCTGCAAGTTCAAGATCAGCCTGGGCCACGAAGTGAATTCTTAGCTACAATAGGTCTTTTAAGGCCTAGTCTTATAAGAAAAATAAAAAAGAAATATGTTTTCTTCATTGTCCTGCTGGCGGGGCAAAATTGTCGTTTGTTCTATCCAGCCCAGGGCTTAGGCACTGGTTGGGGGCATTTGTAAGGGAAATTGTCTCTCCAGCAAAAATTGGAATGCTGAAAAAGGACTTTTCAGACTCCTAGGGAAGACCATGGACCTGGCTTAGTTCTAGGTTTCTTGCCTACAACTTTCTCTGCCATGTGACCCACGACTATCTTGCCAGAACAAGAGCTGACAGGTTACTCACTGTACCCAAGTCAAGGCCTACATGTTCCTCTCTGGGTAGGGGCCTAAGCAACGGGCCTGGATGATAGCTTAGAGAGCCAGGCATAGGGCTGAGAGTTGTCTTCCTAAAACATTTCATATACCATTGACATTACAAACAGGGTTCCCTTTGCATGGCGATCCCAAAGAGCCATCTGTAAATGTTTCTCTGCAAACTGGAGACAGGAAAACCAAGTGGGCATTTCCTAACGCCTCCTATGCTCAGACTTTCAAAACTGAGATAAAGAATCTCTACTCTTTAGAAGTATGGAAAATAATGTTTAATCCCCCTTTAAAAGACCTGTATTAGGAGAGATAAAGTCTGTCCAGCATGGGTCAGTTTCTGAATTAGCGTTTAATACTCTGGTGTCTTGGAAGAGACAATTCCATGTTCTAAACACGACTCCTTGACTCCCCTCTCATCTTGCTATGTTTTTGTTGCTGTTATTACATACATGAACATCCAGCATTGATCACTCCTGACCTTTATAAGTTGCGTTTTATACTATATTAGCAAACTTTGATTCTGTTCCTCTGGAGTTATCCCCGCGACTGCATTTGCTGCCTCACGCAGTCGGAACTCAGATGTAGCCATAAAGATGACTTATGAAAGCATTCACCGGGGAACTTGACAATTTATTTCACCCTCCTTCAAATTCACTAAACAAAATTTCAGAGATATTAAATTTTTTCATACCAACAGGAGGTAGAAAGAGTATTACCCCTCAAATGAGTTTCCTCTGTGAGAGTCTTCCTTTGTTCCAATCACAATATTTGATGTCAAAACCTTAGATCTGCCAGTAGAGGAAGGCGTCTCCCTCGTGGCTGGGGGACTCAATTTATGTGGATATGAATAAGATTTATGATGTGCAATAAACATTTCTAAAATGTGGCAAAAGAGTGAAGATTTAAAGACACTTACTAATTTAGGATGACATTTGGAACATTCACAGTCTTTGGAACAATCCATATTTCAGGTCTTGATACAGGTTTCCAGGCAGGATGCCTATTAGGAAATGAAAATCATGTGTGTGCTTTCCTCTCCTTTGTACAGCCCCATTCCCATTTATCGCTACTCGGTAGGTAGCTGCCCCATTCATCAGTGTTTAGTGGTGTCTTTACGTTCAGTACCTAGATGTTAAACAAATTAGAATCTTAATATATGAGGTATGACCATGAGGTCTAAAGGGACTTAAGGAAGAAAAATACATGGGGGAAAAACATTGGCGGAACTTCACTATGGATATTTTCTTAGAATTCTACATTTTCTAGAGCTGACTTTGACATAGAATATTTTTTTTTTGACATAGACTTTTTTTTTTTGTAGTAGGGGTTTTTCTATGCTAGTTTTCCTTTGACATTGAAAATTATAGGAGGAAACATGGGATGAATTTGTAAAGTTGGTGCTTAGCCAACTTTCACACATCTGGTTCACCAGGCAGTCTTGGTTCATCAGCTAATAAGGACTTAGGTAAACCCCGATTAGTCTGGGTCCAGCCCTTCCATCCATATTTGATCTCACCTGGATGCCAGCCCTCGAAGTTGGCCTGGCACTCTCCATTCAAGACTTCTTTTATTTCCAACACAAAATGGTCTCATGTTGTTAAATGGTCTCTAATTTTTCTAATAGTAGACAGTAGAGTTTCTTGCTGGTTTTTAGTAAGTGTGCTTTATTTTTGCCTCTCTAATTTGCTCCCAGTTGACTCTAACTACATTTACTTGCATAGAAGGGAGGGGCCGGGGGCTACCCTGAAAGCCATGTGCTTGAAGTAGCCCTAATGATCTCTCGGGGTGTTGTGTGTAATGCAAACCCCAGGTCCCCTCCACTCTGTGTAGATGCCAGTCTCGATGATTGACATGTACTCAAGCACTCACGGCTGCTTTACACTGTGTGATTTCCTCTTTCCCCTTAATTACCCTGGAGAAGGCAAGCCCAGACCACTGGAGGCCAGAAACAACATGCCAAGGAGCGGGTCACAAACAGCACCTTGTCCTTCTGGGGCCTAGGTTCCTTCAGAGACAGAGTCCATAACGGCCTTGGGGTGGGCCAGTCTCTACATATTTAATATATGCTTGTCTGTGCGGGCACGCGCACGCACTCCCCCCTCACCCCCACATACCTTAGAAAAACTTTACTGCTGAATTATGATCAGCCTTAGAAGAGAATTTAACTCATTCTGGTAAGTCTCATAATGTTCAGTTCCCCATACTACAGACAAGCATTTCTCACACACTAGCTCCCTATGCTCCACACATGAAGAGTGTAGAAAGGGCTGCTCACTTGTTTCCATGAGAAGCTCTTGCGGCAGGGCTACCTAAATCCCATCACAGACTTATAAACAAATAGAAGTTAAGTCAAAGTTACCTCAGGTTCTCCAAATCAACGCAAGAAGCATTCAGACTCCAACGCACAAGGAACAAGCCAAGGGTGCATAGCTTGCATTGATGTGTTCATCATGGGTCTTCGGCAGAACAGAACCAACAGAATGTATGTGTAAGTATATACAGGCATCCATTAGATTGGTGCATATCATCAGAAGCTGGAAGTGTACCATTTCCTGTGGCGTGGAGAGCTAGAGAAACCAGTAACCTCCCAGTATAAGAACATGGATGTCTCAGAACAGCTCATGATACGACCTCAGTCAGAAGCTGAAGACTAGGACTAGGTCTCAGGTGTGAGTACTTGCTCTGGACTCTGATAACCAAAGGCCACAGCAGCAGGAAGAGCAATCTCATCAGTGCGCTTTCACACTCTCCCTCATTTTATTCTACCCAGGGATTAAATTCTCAACGCATCAACTCTGGGGCTCATATTCAAAGTGTACCAATAAATGAAAGGCTATGTAAGCCATACCGTATCTAAACAACAGAATAGTATTCAGCACACACAAGAAATGAGCTTCTAGACTGGAAAGACGGCTCAGTTGGGAAAATGCTTTGTGTGGCAAGCATGAGGGTCTTAGTTTAGATTCCTAGCACCTGCTTTAAAAAGTGCAGATGCAGCAAGACATGCCTAGAGCCCCGGGTGGTGGGACTGTGGAGATAGAAAGGCTCTTGGGGTTACTGGTCAACCAGTTATGCTGAGTCAGTGAGTTCTAGGGCCAGGGAGAAGGTGATGAAGAGACCTGACCTTAGCTTCTGGCCTCACTTCCATTCATGTACACACACACACACACACACACACACACACACAACACATACATATACAAACATGTTCCCACACAAAGCACACACTCATATACATACACATACACATGCAACCACACATACACACACATATATAAACACATACATACACACTGCATGCACACTCACATTTACACACACACACACTCAGAGCATAGAGGAGGAAGAAACAGAGAGAGGGGAGGAGCAAGGGAAGGATGGACAGAGAGAAATAAGTGATCAAGCCATAAAATGACTAAGACATTTAAATGCATATTCAGAAGGAAGTGAAAGAAGCCAATCTGAAAATGGTACATACATGCTGTGTGATTTTAATTATATGACATCCTGGAAAAAAAATACAACCATGGAAACAGTATAACAATCTCTGGTGGCCACAGATCGGTAGGGAGAGAAGGAGAAGTCAGCAGAACACAGGACTTTTAGGGCAGTGAAGCCACTCAGTATCTCATTAATGGGGAGTATTAATTTTTTCCTCCTAATCTATAGAAAATATAACACCAAGAGGGAACTCTAAACTGTGGACTCGGGATAAGCAGTTGAAATAAATGTGCCTTTCCGATGGGGGAATATCAATAAAGGTGGTAGCTATGGGTGTGTAGAAGCCTAGAGTTCAGGAGCCTCTTTGAACCTTCCCCTCAATTTTGTTGTGAACTCCAACTTGCTCTTAAAAATTAAGTCTTTTTCCCTTTAAACTAAAAGGCAGTAGATTTTGGTCAAGAATGGGATATTAGATACAGAAGGCAGGGTGGGAAGCTATGAAACTGATCTGGCTGGAATCTCTGTGGGTACTGACAGAAGGTGGTACTGGGGCTCCGTGCGGGCCTCCTTGAGCGTCTCCTTGCGTGCCTCCTTGCGCGCCTCCGTGCGTGCCTCCTTCATCCACCAATTGCTTTGGGAAGACTGCAAACGCCTCCTAATGTTTTCTACTGATGTCAGAGTTCCCCCATGGAGAAATAAAACCATTGTACATGGCAGCTGGAGGTGGACTATGAACCTTGATGAAATCAATTAGACCAAGTGCAGGAAACAACTTGCTTCTGCTTCAGGTACGTTCACTTGATCATTCCTTCCCCTGATGGAGAGTACTTTCTGTGCGTGTATGCGGTATGGGATTTCCCACGGATGTTTCTAATGTGGTCTCTGAGGCCAAGCAGCAAGGCTAAATTGGGTGAAGAATGAAGACTTCCTGTTGAATATTTCTTCAAGCACCTGTTTTCCTTGAGTAGGCTGATACTCATTTCTATAGCCCCTGATGGTACAGGGAGCCGGTTCACCTCCCAAGGCAGAACAAAGTTAAAACAATTCTAAAGAATGAGGTTTATCAGACATCTCTAGAGGAAATGTAAACTATCGATGTGATGGTGTCGGTCAAAAGAGCACACGCCCTGGGCAGAAGTGACATCTCCACTGTTCAGATTGTGTACTGCATTCTTCTAGAAGACAAGATCTGGTGCCAGCACATACTTCCTGGGTAGCTACGGAATACCTGTAGCCCCCAGTCCTGAGCTCCAAGAACCCCGCACTCTTAGGAAAAAGTTCTAGCAGTCTGGGTCAGTCCCTGGCAGCAGAAGCCTGGCTCACATGCTCTTCACTGCTCTGTTACACCTCATATGGGCATCCAGTTATGTATCCACCTATGGGCAGGAGATTCATTCACTTGTTCAACTATTGCTTCATTCAATTATCTACCTGGTATTTTCTACAAGACAATCCCAGGCTAAGCCCTAGGAAGAATTAGAATAACAAATCAGATGGCTTTTGACTCTCTCTTCAGGATATTTTTAGGGCAGGACTTGTGTGTACGTTTGTGTGTGGTAGGGAGGGATATTAGGATTTGCCCTGCTTTGGGTTTATTTGGCGAGGTTTCATTTCAATTCTTTGTTCCGGTCCCCGGTGAAATGCCTCTTTGCTTTCATGGCCCTTCTAGGTCAGGAAGTTTGTTTGTTTACCTTGGCAAAAGCAAATTGGAAAGAAGGGGGCTTACTTTTTTATATCACCATTCATCACCGAAGGAAGTCAGAACAGGAACTCAAACAGGGCAGGAACCTGGCTGGAGGCAGGAGCTGATGCAGAAGCCATGGAGGGATGCTGCTTCCTGGCTTGCTCTTCGTGGCTTGCACACCCTGCTTTCTTATAGAACCCTAGACCACAAGTTCAGGGATGGCACCACCTACCATGGGCTGGGCCCTCCCCCATCAATCCCTAATTAAGAAAGTGCTCTACAGGCTTGTCCATAGCCTGATCTCATGAAGACATTTTCTTAATTGAGGTTCCTTCCTCTCAGATGACTTTCACTGTGTTAAGTTGACATAAAACTAGCCAGCACAGTGATATATGTGTAAATGGGTGTGCAAATGGTTGTGAAAGCACAGAAGGCCAGAGGAAGTCATCTGTTGTCCGGATCCCTGCTTTATTTCTTTGAGTCAGGATCTCTCACTGAACTTGGAGATAGCCTGATGGAAAAGCTTCAGCAATCCTGTCTCTCCATGACAGATCGCTGGGGTGTAGATGCTTGTGCATATGCATAGCTTTTGATGTGGGTGGCTACTGGAGATTTGAACTCCAGTCCTTGTGCTTGAGCATCAAACATTCATACCCAGTGAGTCATCGCCCCAACCCTCCTGTGCTCTTAATAGGGCCTGAGTTTCTGTTTTCTCTTAAGCTGTCTGGTATCTAGAATGACCCAGGTACAGGGTGCCTAGGTTCTGATGCAGACTTGGGACTCACAGTCTGGAGCAATTCTCCATCCTCAGGCATCCTCATCTCCATTACCATGGAATTGACAGAAGAGCTGGAACTCCTAAGCAGAGTTGCAAGGAGCATGGTTCATCCAAAACAGCATCACCATGCAGAATGAGCAAATACAAAATTCTAAAAGGAACAAAACTCTTAGTAATACGCACCAGCTCTGACTTAATAAGCAGGGGGTTTTGTGGCTACTCTGTTAAAATTTTGCTGGCCATTTTTACAACTTAGTTATTCTGTGTGCCTATTTCTTTTCCAGAGAAAGACCGGGGGTAAAAGTACTTTAGCATCTTTTCTCTTTACTGAGTGATTTTCACATTGTTCCTTAAACCCATTTCCACATATAGACTATATTTAAGGAGCTGCCTTTTGATTAAAGAGAAAAACATATATCTAACTAATTTCCTATAGACTTTTAAAACATTTTGTTCATCTAGATGTGTGTATTTCTACTCTAATTGAAATTCCTAAATAGTCACTTTCTGAACTGTCAAAATCATAAAGCTGTTGATGGGTGCAGCTCTGGGGTTTCCATGGTAACTACTTCCATTGCCTAGGAGATTCTGGTCTGCTGGTGCTACTTGCTGAACTGGCTCAAATCTTGAAAACTTGGTGCTACCCAGAAATGTGCGAGTATGTCCTGAAAGCTTAGCAGGCTTTTATTTGTAATGGCTGACACCAAGCATGGTTGTATCAGGGCTCTTCTGACTGACATAGCTCTGTCTGACCTGAAGTTCTTCACTGTGTTGATGATAAGCTATTTGACAACCATCTAATGCTACCAGGTCCTATTTGGACAGTGATCATTTAAGTGAATAAGTCCCAAATAACATTACCTTGGCTACTAAGAGGTGACCACAGATAACAGAATCTTGATTTGTCCACAGGACAGCATGATGTTCTGAAGGCAAATGGTACACAGACCATCACACAAGTCTATGCTCTCTCTCTCTCTCTCTCTCTCTCTCTCTCTCTCTCTCTCTCTCTCTCTCACATTCAGGAAACTCAAGTTTCTTCTAATTACATCCTGAGGATCCTTTAAACAGGGTGGTCCATTTGAAAGCAGTCACATTTAAAGCTATTTTGCACTAAATGAGTTTGCTTTTAGATGAGTTTGGCTGGCTCAAGAATCCATCACCACATGCAAATGTACTGATAAATAAAGCTCCGGCTGCATCTTGGAGATGAAGAGCTTTCTCAAAAACTGATGTTCCTGCTGTCTGCTGAGTGAAATGGATCCCTTGAACACTCCTTGTAGTTAAATGCTTAAATGTATGCCACTGAATCCAACATGTCCGTTTGGTGTGTGTCAATTTATGAGTTACACAAAACAATAAGAGGAATGTGAATTTTCCCTCACAAGATAGCTGGTGAGGATGCCTGGGTGAAGCAGGGCTGCTGGGAAATATCTCCCCACAGTTATGGCAAGGAGTTGTTTCAAAGTCAGTAGCAGGTGAGATGTGACCTGCTGTGAGCCAGTTATACCGCATCTCTTTGGGATCTTTGTTCTCACTCTTAGTCTCGGTTTCTAGTAGAAGACAAACACCAGGAAGAAGGAAAGACTCCATGGTATGATTGACAACAACTTCATGGGCTTCTAAACCAAAGCATGCACCAAACAGACATGTTGACAGCTGACCCAGTTGTCACAAAGTCTCAGCTCTTGGTCAGTTGTATCTTGCAAGGACAATTTTCCTAAGTTGCCCTTTTTGATTTAGGGAATTGCAACACGTCCAAGACACATATTTTTAACTGTCTACCAACCTCAGTCCGCCCTTTCCTTGAATGATTTGGAAGTTGTGTATGTAGCTTCCACAATAATAAAATGGCCACAGGCACACTGGCTACCCAGTTAGTGACTTCCAGGTGTGACAGCATGGTTGTGTTCTCGGTGGAAATGGAAGTGTTGTGGATTGCTTCCAGACTTGGTGGAAAATATTACTCAAGAGCTCTTCTGGGGGCCTTTCTCATCTTCTAGAGACACGGAAACCAGCAGAGTGCTAAAGTAGGCAGCCTGAATCCCTGAAAAACATCTGCTGATCTTCCCTGTCCACCAGCTTCTTACCTCTTGAATTTGAAAGTGTAAATGTCTTCCTTTAAGAAATAATTTGGCTTAAATTTTTTTTGATAAATACTATTACACCTTCAGATCTTTGAATGTAAATTGTATTTTGTTCTAAATAACATAGGCATTGAACGTAGTGATTATAATTAGTATCAAGATCTGTTTTCATATCTAAATCCTTACCTAAATCAAATGTTTAGGAGGAAGTTTCTTTCTTTTAAAAAGGGTTTATTTTATTATTTGTGTGTGTGTGTGTGTGTGTGTGTGTGTGTGTGTGTGTGTGTGTGTTGGTGACCAGTGGGCCAGAGGTATCAGAGTTACAAAGAGTTGTGAGCTATTCGATAAGAGTATTGGGAACCAAAGGAAACACACATAGGTGACCAGGAAGAGCAGTATGTGCTCATAACTGCTAAGCCATCCCTCCACCCTATAAGAGAGTTTCCTTATTTGATAGTCTCTGTATTTAACTCACAAAAGAAGCAAGGCAGAGGGCTCAGAAGACTACGACAGGAAGACGCACAGAAGAAGTGCCAAGGGTCCATTGTCCCAGGGATGGGTTCAAGATTGGAGTTTTCAAGACAGGACATGTGCCTTTTGGTTCAGGTTTTTTTTTCTTTTTTAAATACTGAATTTGACTTTGAAATGCTTCTGTATATAATAGAATTCTGCATAACTGAGATGTATCTGAGATTATTTTTCCATGGTTTTGTCACCCAAATATGAACTTCTCAGAGAGCTGTCTGCAACATGTATATGTCTCTGAACTACAACAGTTTATTGCTTGTTGTGACACTATGAAGTGTTTGGCTCAGCCAGGAGGCTCTTCGACTACAAGAAAGGGGACACCCATCTGCAGAGGGCATGGTGTCAGGCCCAGGAACATCCGGGATGGCTTCTCTACATTCTTGGGCACCTAACTTGAGCAGTCTAAAAACTTGGCTGCCTCTATCTATTTTAAGATTTGGTCATAGGCATCAGAATGCCACTTTTACTGGTCATATTTAAGAGATGAGGGAAAGAGCCACCTCTGTTAAGAGCAGCTTGTATTTACGAAGGGGAAAGACGTTGACTGTGCTCACAGTCTTACCTACTACAGGGAATTGTAATATAACAAAGAATATTTCTGTTCTTTATTCCCAGATCCTAGAACAGAGCTTCAAAAACTCTTGGATCTTTCAGAGTGACACGTGTCTAATGTCTTTTGTTGTTCTTAACAAGCCCCTTTCTACCATAGCTGGGCATATGCTAATGAAGCAACTCATTATACAGAGCTCTCAGACAGCATCAGGGTAATCCCCACCCCCCTGAGCCTCCCACAGGTTTAGAAGTTTGGAATTTCAGCCCCACCTCTCAATGTCCTGAGAGGGGAGAGAGACTGGAAATTGAATGCAATTCTAATAGCCTGTTATTAAATCACTTATAATAATCACTTATAATAAAACATCGATACAAACTCCCAGAAGAACATGAAGGCTCAGACAGGTTCCCAGCTGTGGCCCATATCTTTGTGCTGGAAAGCACTCATGGAGTCCATGAAGTGCTGGACAACAAGCCTCCAGTCCCCAAGACCTCACCTTGTAAAATTCTTCATCTGGTTATTAATTTGCATGCTCTGTAAGTAAATAATAACAGTAAAGAGGGTAAGAGAGATGGCACTGTGGGTAAAAGTGCTTGCAATTATGCCCAGAGACACAAGTTTGATCCCCAGGAGATGCATAGTAGGCAGGAGAGGGCTGACTCCTGAAAGTTGTCTCAGACCTCCATGTGTGTGCCATGACACATGCACACATACACATGCAGATACATAGGTAGGTAGGTAGATAGATAGATAGATAGATAGTTAGATAGATAGATAGATTAATAGATGATAGATACACAGATTGATACATAGATAGACAACAGAACAGTAAGGATACCTTGTTCTTGGATTACATGAGTCACTCTAGTGACTAGTTGAATTGCTGAGAGCTGGGGGGATCCTCCAAAACTGTCACCATGTCAGATAAAGGTGCTATTTATGATGTAGCTGCTGAACTTGTGGGATGGAAGCTGGCTCTAGTTCATTGGCATCAGCCTGGAATAGTAGGATAACTAGTTGGTGTCAGAGGACAGCTGTGGGAAGGCAATACCTACAACATCACCTAGAGGGCCTGAGATCAGTGGCTCATGTATGCATGGCCCATGTGTCTTTTGGAAAGATATCATTTTCTTGTTGGTTACTGTTGGCATGTACATTCATGGTTAATAAGCAGTTAGGATGTGTAGGAAAAGCACTTTATAAACTGCAGAACATAAAGAACGTATTAGCTAAAATCATGTACCAGACTCTGATGCATAGTCAAACATCTCAGAGCATGAGTGCTTGGTGGCTAGAGCCTTACCCATATGCCAGCCAAGTGAGAGAAGTAATGAATGTAGATTCCCAAGCTAAAGATAGAACTTTCGTTCTAGGTGTCTTCCATGCGCATGTCTAGGAACCCACCCCCCCCCCCTTTTATTTCCATTCAGTCCCAGGCAAAATCTTGGCAATTTCTTCTCATAAATCATCTTCCAGTGGTGCTATTCCACACCAGCAGAAGAATTATGTGAGGCCACAGTCTTGGTTGGCCTGTACTCAAAGAAAACATGCAATCCCAAATTCCATGTGGTATTTGAACTGGCCCTCAGATCCTGCATCCGGCCAGCTCTTGAAGCTGAGTTAAGATGGATTCCCATCTGAATGCTGTGGGGATGTCTGTTGAGACTCAGCAAAAGGGATGATGCTAGCTATCTGACGGTCCAGTATCCACCCCCAGAATTTTACTGTGCCTATTCATGGAGTGGTACATGCACCTGTACCACTTTTAACACTTCAAGCATCTGGCTAGTGTCTTCCCAGGTCTACTGCACACTAGAGGAAAGAAAAGCAAAGACGGGGAGATGCCACAGTCAGTAAAGCAACACTGTGAAAAACCAGTGTGGACAAGTGGTGTTCCCAAGGCCAGGAGGATCAGAACGTGGAAAACACCCATCAACATAACTCAAATATACATGGAGTCATTTTACCAACATGGAAGAGAAGCCATGACACAGTCTCCAGCTTCAAGTCATTTATTTATGTACACACACAGAAACACACATCACAATGCACACACAGTAATCATGTCACACTCTGCATGACTTCTATAAAGTTCTAACAAAGGAAAAATTGAAGAACGGGTACTTAAAATGCCATTTGCCGGCTGGGTTTGGTGGCACATAATTGTGAATCCCAGGATTCAGGAGGCCAAGGCAGGAAGCTCAGAAGACCTGGGGCCAGCCTGGCCTACGTAGCACAGCACCATTTAAGCAACAACAGTAATGACAACAACTAACTAAAGGCTCACCGTCACAGACAGATGTGCGAAGAAACCATTTCCCTTTTCCTAAATGACCTCATCTCATCACACAGCTTCCAAAAACAAAAAACAAAAAACAAAACAACAACAACAACAACAAAAAGAAGCTTCTAGATCATTTGTCACCATCATGAAACTTACGAAAACGAGATGAGGTGCTATACATTATTTTGGCCCACAGGCTTCAAGTGGAGTTTGATATTTCCCTAAGGGGACAAAAATAGAACATTTATTAAATGGCGAGTTATTCGAAAACCAGCACAGGCCCCAGTTGTCTTTCAAAGGCTCTGATTTACTGCATACTTCTCCCTTGAGAAAGGCCTTTTTAAAATGTTCATTTCCATTTTAAGAGGCTCTGGGTTCTGATCTGTTGAGAGGGTTCTCGCTCTTTCCCTGACTGGGGCAGAATTGGAGCCTTGCTCTCAGGGTCTGCATCTTTCCATAGCCTGTGCCGGGCATCTGAACATCAACTCCTGCAAGTACATTGTCACCCTAATTAATCTGAAGGTCAAAAGTGGTGTCCCTCCACCAGGTGACATCTTCATACCCCAGTAAAAAGTCTGGCACAGTAGCTAAGAGACAGGTGAGATGGGCTCTGGTACCTTAACACCCCAAGCTTGTGCCTCGATGTTAATCCGTAATTTCATAATAAATGTAGTCTTGTTGCTAAAGTGAACTTACAGGCATAGGGACCTTAGACTGTCTTCTGCATCAGGAAGTATTCCTATCTATGTTTTGCATTGTTTGGGTGACAGTGACACCGGTGGAGAGCCAACCTGAGCTGTTGTGTTCTAGTCATACTGAAAGACAAAGGTTGGCTCAAGCTACTTCTGGTATCCTAGATGGTGGGAAGTTGCTCCTTAGGGAAACTGCTTACATAGCAAGCACAGGGACCCCAGTTCAGATCCTCAGCAGTGTGTGAAAGCCTGGTATGGTGGCACTTGAACCCCAGGGCTGGATGTAGAGACAAGGGCGTCCTTAGAGCTCACAGGCCAGCCAACAAGCCAAGACGTGAGCTCCAGATTCAGTGTGAGGCAAAGAAGGGTAAAAAAAGGTTGTGACCCCTAAAATACATGTGGCTATATGTAAGCATGCCTCCCCCCCCCCTCTCTCTCTCTCTCACACACACACACACACACACACACACACACAATCTCAGGCCTGTTGTCAGGCCTCTCAGTGCTATATCACATACTATGTCAGTGCTGCTTCTACACTGCACTGATCGTCCTTAGCCCATTTGCAAAGCTTGCCTCTGCAGAGCAAGTACAGGTCCCTGATAAGGACAAACCTAAGGCTGGGTTTCAGCCCCTGCATGCCTTACAACCGTAGTAACAGTTGACTTGACCTCGCATCTTCTGCCCACACTTCCCCACCCCACACCCCACACACAAGGGGAAACACACACATGTGTGTGCATGCAAAAAGGGACACACATACACAGACACACACACACCATTGTGGTTTTATCAAGGGTCCTTTCCAGAAAATCATTTTCTGTCTCCTCCCTTCTCTTCCTCCTTTTTCCCCCTCTCCCCCCCTTCTTTCTCTTCTACAACAACACTGAACATTTGCATTAATCAACTGAAGTCCCATCTCCTAGGGCACAGGCCTGTGCCCTGACTGAGGTCATTGCCTCCAGGTGTCGGCCACTCAGCAATGTATCACTAGCTGTTCAATTGAGTCATAGGCTAAGTGGTTGTTAGTGAAAACAGGATTAGGAGGAGAGCAGGCACATTTATAGCCAGGGTGCCTCCACTCCTCACAGGTAAGCGGCCTGCCTGGCTTAAAAAGCCACGAGGCTCCCATTTCGCGGTAGCATCTTCCTAAGTGCTGTCCAGTTCTGTGTTCAGTTGATTGTGATCCATAAGCCATATGCACTCGCAGCTCTGCAGGTGACAGGAAGCTGCTCTGAGACAGTTCCTACTTAGGGACAAAAGGGGAAAAGGAGGATTTTTTTTCACTACTGACTTTCTATGTTAGGGAATAAAAGAAAGTGTCCCCTCCCCCCAGGAGGAAATGGTTCATTTTTATTTTATAATCTTATTGTTTTGTTTTGATAGCTATACGCAATCAGTGGATAAGTGGATGTTATAGTCCTGGTACATCTCTAATGAATAAGATCAATTGCTACTGTATTTTCTTTTATAAACTCATTTAGATATGTCAGGGCTGCAATTATTTTGAGAATGATCTGACTTTGAGCTCATTCATCTTTCCTCTTCCTCAAGGAGGAAATGAAACTGTCAGCGTGAGTGCCCTTTGAAGTCAGTTTCAGAGCCTTGATTGAAAATGGAAAACAAAGCTCTCGAGCCTCGCATCATTGACAGGGTTAAAAGTCCTGTTCTCCATTGGGGTGTGTGTGTGCGTGCAAGTGCGTGTGCGTGTGTGTGGGGAAAGCTCTTGAGCCTTCCATCATTGACAGGGTTAAAAGTCCTGTTCCCCACTGGTGTGTGTGTGTGTGTGTGTGTGTGTGTGTACAAGTGCATGTGCATGTGGGGGGGATTGTGTAAGAGTGTCTGTGTGTATGAGTGTGTGTGTCTGTGTGTATATATGTATGTGTGAGTATATGTGTAAGAGTATGTGCATCTCTCTGTGTATATGTGTATGTGTGTCTCTGTGTGTGTCTCTGTGTGTGTGGCTATGTGTATATCTGTGTGTGAGAGTCTGCATGTATGTATGCATGTATATATGTATGTATGTATGTATGTATGTATATGTGTCCAATGCATGTGTATGTGTGTGTGTGAGAGGGGGAGGGAGGGAGAGAATGTATGTAACTGTCTGTGTGTCTGTGTGTGTCTGTGTGTGTGTAAATGTGTATAAGATTGTCTGTGTGTGTGAGTGTGTGTTTGAGAGAGAGAATATGTGTGAGAGTGTGTATCTGTGTGAATGTATGTATGTGTGAGTATGTGTGTAAGAGTGTGTGTGTCTCTCTGTATGTATGCATGTGTGTCTTTCTGTGTATGTATGTATGTGTGTGGCTGTATGTATCTGTGTGTGAGAGTCTGTGTGCCTGTGTATGTGTATGTATGTATATGTGTTTATGCATGTGTCTGTGTGTATGTGTGTGTGTGTGTGTGTGTGTGTTTGAGAGAGAGAGAGAGTGAGAGAGAGAGAGAGAGGGAATGTGTGTAACAGTGTCTGTGTGTGTCTGTGTATGTGAATGTGTGTGTATGTGCCTATGTGTGTGAGTTTGCATGTATATGTATGTACGTGTGTGTCAGTGTGAGAGTGTGTATGTCTGTGTGTGTGAGTGTATGTATATGTCTGATGTGTATCTCTGTGTGTGAATCTGTGTGCCTGTGTATGCGTCTGTATGTGAATGTATGTATGTCTATGCTTGTGTCTGTGTGTGTGCACGAGTGTATGTGTGCTGATTTATGTTTTTAACAGGGTAATGTATCAGCTTCCAAATCATTGTTGAAGCTCTGCCCTTTCAGCTACTTAGAGCCGAAATGACTCCAAAACCGGGCCTCAGAAGCACAGGACGTTGTCATTCCTCGTGGTTGTTGACTTTTGTTTCAGAGCCTTTCTCTGCAAATGCATCTTAGTAAAACCTCAAGCACAGTTTAGCTGCTGACATACGCCAACGTCTTATCACTGGCATTAGTTAACATCAGCGATCTGAGGGAAGATATCCAGCCTCACTGATTTCTGTCTTCTGAGACAGGCCCTGCTGCGCAGCCCAGGCTCGCCTGAAATCTGTGATCCGCTTCCCGTGACTCCCAAGTGCTAGGGTGAAAGGCCAGTGTGTGCCACCACACCCTGTTCCCATTCGTACTCTCCACCACCCGTGTGTCATCCCCGCAGGCCAGGGGAGATTTCTTTTACTTGTCCGAATAGACAGTTCCATGAGTCTCTTACAAGAAGCTGGCCAAGTCTGCCTGGTTATTGGATCCTTCACTCTGAAGTCTCCCACACATGCAGACAAACACACAGAGCACAAGAGAGATGCTTCTAGGCCCTCCATCTGGGGAGGGCGAGCCAGAGAGAAATCTAAACCTTTCCCTAGCGATGGCAGAGGCTGGCATGAGGCTCACAAATCAAGCAACAGTTGCGAGGCAAAGCTGCCATCTCTACCAGGCCACTCGCTGCCGGTTCCTCCAGCCCTGCCTTCTGTCTGATTTGTCTTTAAGGCTTTAACATTATCCCTCTGTTGACAAATGAATGCTTTCCTGGAAAATGAGGTATTTCCAGAAGCCGGCAGACAGAGCAGAGCCCAGCAAGTGTGCAGTAACTCTCTGGCTCCCTCAATTCATAATGAACAGGAGAGGCCTGGAGGTTTGAGCAAGGCTTGCATTCAAGGTGATGATAAATGAGGTGTGGCTGGGGTGGTAACATGGGGATTTCCAGCCAGGTCCTGTCTAGACCATGGTTTGTTATGGAGGAAAAGCCGCAAAAGAGGGGCTATAGAATACTGTTCCTTAGAGACACCATCCTCAGGGAGCGACAGCCACATTTCAAGTCTTAGCCTTCGTCTGGCCCCTCATGGGGACTGCTGTAAATAACATTAGCCTGCCTTTCAGCAAGCTTCAGGAAGCTTATAAACCGAACATGGTGTTTGTTGTCTATAGTTGTACATTAAGCTTGGTACTGTCAAGTCTAATTATTCTCATTAAGGCCCGCAAGTTTTAGAGATTAATTAAGCAGAGAGCAAAAGCTTATGCATAACGGCAATCTTCTCCCTCCCGTAAGGATTAGCCTGCCTTTCCAGTGGGGTTTTCCACAAGTCCTGCGCATCACTTGGTGAGATAGCGGAGTGAGAAGCTCATACAGTATGGATTAGAAATTGTCTCCATTTCACGTGTGCTATTCAGCCATGAAAATAAGCCCCGGCCCTTGTGTCCATAACCCAGAAGGCTCACTAATGAGAACCAGGCAGTAAGGCTAATGAGAAACTCAATACGCACTGTCTCTCCTTCCCGTTTCCTTTAATTTGCTTTCCACAGCATCCGACGTGGGCAGAAAGGCCGGCGGAGATGCCTGTGTTCTCTCCTCTTGCTCTGAGCTGAAGAATGATCTAATTCTGGGTTCTCCTCCTGCAGCACATGGAACACAGAATCTGTCCACTGGTTTTGGGTTACTGTGACAAAATGCCTGGGATAGTCAACTTAATGAGAAAAAGGGTTTATTTTGGTGGGTGCTTTCAGAAATGGCATGTGCACGGTCATTGGCTTTGTTTTGGACCTGTGGCGGTCAGACTATATCACGGCAGGAACACGTGGCCAAGGAAGCTGGTCATCTCATACAGCTAGGAAGCAGAAGCAAGGAGAAGGGAGACTGGGGTTCCAGTATCCCCTTTAAGAGCATCTTCCCAATGACCTAACTTCTCAGTAGGCCATACTTCCTCAAGGCTCTACCACTTTCCAGGAGTGCCATCTAAGGACTGAGTCCTTAAGCCATAGCCATTTGAGGGATGCTTAGCCAAACCATCATGTAACATCTTAGTTACCTTCTCCTTGCTGTGACTGAAGAGCTGTTCTGAAGCACTGCCCAACAGAAGAAGAAGAAATAATTTTTTTTTCATGATTGACAGGATATAGTCTATCCCGTCGTGGGCGAGAAGACACGGTGGTGGACAACTTCGTGGCGGCAGCATGGAGAGGGAGTGCTTGCTACCATCTTGGTATCCCAGGAAGCAGAGAGATCAAGATGGAAGTGTAGTATAACCTCAATGTGGTCCACTTCCTCCTGGAAGGCCCCACCTCCTAAAAATTCCACAACTTCCCTAAATGTCACTGTCAGCTGTGAAGGGAGTATTTGAACACACAGGCCTGAGAACGTTTCAGACGCACATTGTCCTAGTTAGGGTTTTTATTGCTTCGAGGAAGCTCAGTGACCTAACAGCAAGTTGGGAAGGAAACAGTTTATTTAGCTTACACTTCCGGGTTATAGTTCATCACTGAGGGAAGTCGGGACAGGAACTTACACAGGGCGGGAACCTGGAGGCAGGAGCTGATGCAGAGGCCATGGAGGGGTGCTACTTACTGGCTTGCTCCCCATGGCTTGCTCAGCCTTCTTCCTTATGGAGCCCAGGACCACCAGCCCAGGGACGACACTGTCCACAATGGGCTGGGCTCTCTCCCCAATTATCACTAATTAAGAAAATGTCCTACAGCAGTGGTTCTCAACCTGTGGGTCTCAACCTTTTTGGGGCCACATTTCAGATATTTATGACTCATAACAGTAGGAAAATTATAGTTGTGGCATAGCAATAAAATAATTTTATGGTTGGGGTCACTACAACATGAGGAACTGTATTAAAGGGATGTAGCATTGGGAAGGTTGAGAACCACTGCTCTACAGGCTTGTCTACAGCCAATCTTATGGTGGCATTTTCTTAATTGAGGTTCTCTTCTTTCTGATGGCCTTAGTTTGTGGCAAGTTGACATAAAACTATCCAACATACAACCCCAAGCCTGTGGGATTTAGTTACTTTCTCAAAGAGACATGGAGACAGAGTTCTTTATGAAAAGGTGGCAGGCTCCTGGGTGCACACTCCAACGACTCTGAGCCCCACCTCATACCCATGTTCACTGATATGCTCTTCATAATGGCTAAGAAGAACCAATCTAGATCTCCATCAGATAAAGAAAATATGGTATACACACACATACACATACACACACACACACACACACACACACACACA